>SZWC01008386.1:94141-116453 GCA_023375785.1 Penium margaritaceum | reverse complement strand
CTCACGAAGGCTCTGGTCCAAACTCGCCGGAGCAGAAATTTTGTCGCGGTAGAGTTCCCTAATCAAAGGGTCAACGCTGTCCATATCTTACGAAGAGATTTGCAAGCGGTCAACGTCAAACGAAGGCCGGTCTCACAGCACCGCAGAAACTCCGAGCCGCGTTCCGAGTTCCCTCCCTTTGAAAAGCGACGAATTGCGTTGGGCATTTGCGGTCACACCGGTGCCCATAGCAACTTGCCTCAGCGGTTTGGCACTGAGAAAGTTTCAGAAATCTTCTGATGCAAAATTGTCAGCGTTGACCCATGTTGTCCACTCGCACCACTCAATGAACGCGTGAACAATTGGGCGCGGTCGACAAACTGCTAGAAAGCCACACCGTGCCACTACTTATTGAAGGTCTTTGTACTTGCTAGTTGATAACTAGTGTTCCCAACCCATTGTTTCCTCCTCTGACCATTTGTGACTTGTATTATGAGTTTTCAACGTTGACCACGCACTATGAAACTCTTTTGGTCATGGTCAGTGACATGTACCTACTTTGGTTTTTCATTGTACATGGTAGCCACACCGTGTCACAACTTGTTAAAGGTCTTTGTGCTTGCTAGTTGATAACTAGTGTTCTTGAACCATTGTTACCCCCTCTGACTATCTGTGACTTGTATTATGAGTTGTCAACGTTGACCACACAAAGTGAAACTCTTTGGTCATGGTCAATGACATAAGCATACTTTGGTTTATCATTGTGCATGGTAGCCACACTGTGCCACAACTTATTGAAGGTATTTGTATCTGCTAGTCAATAAACAGTTTTTTTCAAACCATTGTCTCCCCCTCTGACCATTTTTTACTCGTGTGATAAGTTGTCAACATTAACCACACAATGAAATTCTTTCGTCATGATCAGTGACATGTGTCTACTTTGGTTGGTCATTGTGCATGGTAGCCACACCATGCTACTACTTATTGAAGATATTTGTACTTGCTAGACAATAACTAGTATTTGTAAACCATTGTTTCCCCCTCAAACCATTTGTGACTCGTGGTATGAGCTGTCAAGCTTGAGCACACATAGTTACATTCTTTGGTCATTACCACTGACATATGTATACTTTGGTTGGGCATTGTGCATGGTCGCCGCGTCGTGCCACTGATTATTGAAATTCTTTGTACTTGCTAGTTGATAACAAGTACTTCCAAACCTTTTTCCCCTTCTGACCATTTTTTCCTTGTCAACATCGACCACTTACAGTGGAATTCTTTGGTAGTAGGCAGTGACAAATACCTACTTTGGTTGGTCATTCTGCATGGTAGCCATACCGTGCCACTACTTATTGACGGTCTTTGTACTCACTAATTGATACCTAGTGCTCCTAAGTATTTGTTTCCCCCTCTCACCATTTGTGACTCGTATTATGAGTTGTCAAAGTTGACCACAGACCGTGGAATTCTTTGGTCATAGGCAGTGACACATTCCTACTTTGGTTGGTCATTGTGCATGCTAGCCACACCGTGATACTAATCAATGAAGGCTGTTGTACTTGCTAGTTGATAACTACTCTTTCCAAACCATTGTTTCCCCCTCTGGCCATTTGTGACTCGTGTTATGGGTTCGGAAAGTTGACCACTCATACTTAAACTCTTTGGTCATGGTCAGTGACATATGCATACTTTCGTTGGTCGTTGTGCATGGTAGCCACACCATGCCACTACTTATTGAAGGTCATTGTACTTGGCAGTCCATGCCTAGTGTTCTCATGGCGCGGTTCCTCGCTCATCGGTCGTCCTGTAGTGCCACCTCCACCGTTGTCTACTCTCATGTTATTTTCATCTTTGCCGACACTACCTTCTCCCTCCACTGACACCTACATTAGTGTGAGTGAGTTCAATTATATGTCATGGTGGGATCTGACAACCTACAACCTAAAAAAAACCTAGTATCCGGATCAATCATTCGCAACAAAGCTACATAGTGTGTGCTACGACAACCCCATTCCTAAGTTCATGTTGTGGTGCTCAGGTAGTATTGAACACAACTTGCAAGGAAGTCAGAGCGAGATCCCCAACCTTGTCAGTTCCGAACTCGATATGCCTTCTTCATGTGCATTTCTGACTCCGTATGATGTGTGACACACACCACCTACCCCCAATGTTGCAATGCCAAGAGTGATCGCGATAATAAGTGATAATCCCAAGTATGTGGATCCATCAGTCGCACCTCATGCTTGTGTTTTGCATCTTACATACGTACCTTCAATTACAAATGTTTTCAGATTCCTGGGGCATGATTCTAAAGTGGAGGCTACAAGCATGGGTGCCAGATCTAACAACTTCAAGGTGCCACTGGATTTTTTCATCTCCAAACCGCAACTCTTTTTTGCTAACGATACAAAATCGCGTGACCATTTTTTTTTATTGTGTAGGTCGATGCAAAGGCTCCATACCACCATCACTCCCGAGGATGGCCGTCCACTTGGAGTGTCCACCATCAACTCTTTGACTCAAGTGGAAAACCAAAAGTCCAAACTCATACATACATGGAAGGTCACATTTGGCATCGCGAGATGAACTAGCAAGCCATTGAGTGAGACCATGTGGTGGCTCAAACTCGAGCTGGAGAGGTGGTGACAGCTCCATGTCTTGCATCCTTATATCATTAGCCAACTCAAGGGGAACCATTCCTTGTTATGACTTTGCCACCACAGTGTTCTGTGAAGAATCCATGAGAGAGCATGTATTCTTGAGTGCTAATCAGACCTCATCATAGTGTGAGGACGTGCGTGAAATACCGGCCCTGACTTACGACACCCACTTGGTTTCGGACCGCCTAGCGACCGTCGACATGGAACTCAACAAGGTGGAGCATGTTGCAAAGAAGGCAAGCCTTGTGAAAATCCATTTCGTGCATTTTGGCGGTCCACTGTCGACGTTTGACCAACTCATTCTCATCATGCAAGATGACGACTACATCTATGCGCGCCTCAAGTGTGAGCTTCTTCTCACACTTGTGCTCGTCATTGATTGCCCTTTGTACGTATTGAGCAAAAGGTACCCTATTGATCTTTGATTTTGTTATTAAGTAATTTTTGGGAGGAGACAAATTCATTTATTCGGCTACAAGTTGAATTTTTTTGGTGCTAAAACGAATACGTTTTATTGATTGGTGGTAAGTCATTGTACTTGTTTAGAGCTTGGATAGTCTACGTGTTGTGATCACTATACATAACTCATTTTTTCAGGGACTGGCTCATGTCCGTGCGAAGGTGCCCCCACCCACGCATCATCCAGTCGACGTCAAAGTCCTTGATGTGGCGCATGCCGACGTTGATGTTGTCACTCTCGGACGGGCGCTCTGCCACCCTTGAGTTGTACGCGGTGGACACCTCTGCTTTGAATGGACGCTGCAGACCACGTCCGCCGGCTGCAACTTCGATGTGCATCACACGGGGATTTACAACAGCACAACCCACAGGAACCGTTGTGCGACCCATGACCAGAAGGAATTGGAAGCATGTGGACACAATGCATAGAGAATCAGCAGAAGTCGTGCATGCTACGGCGAGAGATGTTGATGCTTGCACTTGTCAATAAAATAGGGTTCGAGGATCATGTGGAACCACTCCTTAGTGGTTTCCATGCTTGCCCAATGGTAAGGCGTGTGAGTAAAGTGCCATCTGAGTTTGTGTAGCGCGTAGTCGCTGTTCTTGCCACGAGGATGGCATGAATTCGTCTTGCCCGTCCAAATCACTTGTAGCGACAGTGTCTCGCCACCAAGGGAAGATGCGATGACCTGTCGCTTGTCCTCCTTCCCACACACCCTCACCTCCTTCGACCCCTTCGGAGCGTAGGTGTACCTCGATGCCGGGACGAGGTGTACACTTGTGTGATCCGCATTCACGACGAAGAAGACATGGATGCGGTTCACGCCAATGAGAAATGCGGCCCTCTTAAACATGGATTCGGCGCGCTGCTCCCAATCATCTGGCAGCTTCTACGAAGCTATCGTACCACACCGCCAAGACCATGCGAGTCCGTCCGCAACAAACTTGCGGCACCACCTGCGACAAAACAGCTGAGTGACATCCTTGCCTTCAATCGTCATCACACCGCGCTCCTTCAAAATCGCCTTAACTTTCTCGCAAATCGTGATGCGGGAGAGGGGTATGCCAGCTTCGCGCATGCAAATCAGCGACCGCACAATTTTATTCTAGAGTTTGGGGTGCTCGTAGAAGTAGGACTTGCATCCACGGCTCCCCTGCACGCGCGACTCGCTTTTTGCCACTTCCTTGATGGGCATCTTCGGCGAGCGATTCAGGGCCGGAACGTAGATTGACCGCAGCCTTGTCGAACCAGGCTCGTACCATCCACTGCTCGTGGATGGTGCCAAATTCTCGTAGATGGAAGGCTGATGTGGGAGGCGGTACGTGCTACGGAGGTGATGAATTGCCTTGATGATGCTCCCAAAATGCACAACGGTGGCATGGATGATGGGCACATGGCCCAGCCCATACCAATCCATGTAGCGGCCACGCTTTGCGGTCGACTCCGTAGATGATGAGGTGGCGGGAGATGGCAGTTGTGGCAGGAACTGTAGCGCGTTCGAGATTGCATCAGCAACAACTGCCGCTGCATCGGCCACCTCATCATCTTGGAGTTCGTCGAGCAACGCCTCCAACGCAGCGCGTTCGATAGCTTGGCATCTCTCATCGAGAGCAGACAGTCCAACCTCGCTGTTGCACGTCAGCACCGGGTCTACCTCGTCAGCTAACGTGTTGTGTGCGTCAGCTCATGCCTCTTCTTCTGGCTCCGACTCGTCATCAGAGAAGACGACGCGTCTTCCCTTGCGTTGTGGAACATGCTCCCAGATGCTTTCGTGCGGATCACCATGCTGCTCGTCATCCTGGGTGGGCACAGTCACCTTGGACGGAGTGACCGAAGGAGGAAGCACCAAAGGATGCTTCCTGGGCCTTCCATGCCCACGTCGGGTCTTTGGAGGAGCTGCTGGCTTGCGTGCTGCCAGCGCACGTGCCATGCGTTCGCGATGTTCCTCAGGTGAAACCTTGTCGAAGAATGAACGTAGAGTTGCCATCGTGCTGCTCGTCGGTGAGCCGATGGCGTGATGGCATGGAACTCCACTACCTTTACGCTACGTCGCGACACGCACAGTCGGGCGACACGGTACAGACATGCACCCAACCGGCAAGAAGGATGCAAACAAAATCACGTGTTCAACGGTTGACGCGCCACTGTCAACCATTGTCGTGAATCCTTTTGCATATGTGGACGTCCAAAAGATGTCAGAGGTCACGCTTGCCCGAGGTTGAACCAGATATGTAAATAGAAAAACAGGGCTCAGCGGACAAATTCAGAACTACAAAACTGACCTATTTCGTCCAATTAGAAAACCATAAATTAATTCAAAGAGGGGGCAAATCAAGACTACACCCTGAGAAATCATTTGATGAGGTGAAATCAAAAATCACTACGGTAACTGTCATAAAGAGGTGATTCCTAGTGTTCATGCGTTGAAAAACCTGAGAACACTATGAATCACTCCCGAGGATGGTCATGAGTATCGAGAACAGGAGCAATAGGAGTGGGTCGGACAGCTAAGACACCAATGCCGACGTTGACCCACTTAACTATGAAGGGTAATGGGATGAGGAAGAGGAAGACAATGGTGTAGAACAGTGGACCATCGTGGTTGGCACCTTGCTTTGTGATGAGTTGCATACATGTAATTACTTTGCCTTACTTACCAATATTGAGTGTGCTATAAAGGTAGTGTGATTTATACATTGTTGGGAGTTTTAACCCAAAGTCAATATTGAATACCCATAAGAGTAACAAATGATTAGTGGTAATTGAGATGTAACAAAGCGGTCATTGTTGTTTTGGTAGAAAACACGATGTTGTGTTGAACCATAAAAGGTGTTTGTAATGTTGCAATGTTCGTATCATTACTAGTTAGCCTTGGAAAAAAAATCACCAATGTTAGTCATCATTGACATCAATGTCATCTTCACGCACTCTTTGTCAATCCAAGCAACGTACTAATTTCCACATGGCATGACTAATGGTGTCAATGGTTGTGCGCATGATTTCATTTCTGGTTCTATCCCGCCTCACCTCATGGTTGTTGTGATTGTGTTAAAGTCCATAACTATGATAAGAAAACATACACCATGCTTTCAATAGGTTGGATTCCATGGATACAATTATGCCTTGTGAAACAACTTGTGAAGAGGCGCCTTCGCAAAGAAAATTCATACTCGGAAATTGCTCATGGAATATAAAAACTGTATTTGAGGATGCCAAAAGATCATTCGGTCATGCTACGAGTGGAATCATGTCAAAGGTTGAACAATTCATCATTGTCTTGTGGCCTCAATTGGTTAGGCTCAAACTCTTGCATGTGGTAATGTTAGCCATGGTGTGGCGTGAAAAGGCCATGCTCCTTGAGAAATGTCACATCAACAAGCAAGAATTTCCCATCGGAAATGTTGAGGCCATGCTGCAATGTCTCTCTAAACATACGCGGGTCTGGAGCCAAACCCTCCCATCCGATGGATACAAAATGAAACATGATTTGTGCATCACAACAAACCAAAACTTCTTTGGATGTCATTTGGTGGCGGTCCAAAAGGTAGGCAAGGCAACGTGCATTCTATAAACTGACCAGGGCGTATGTCTTGTCAAGTGCATCAATGCAATAATTGAACTATGGAAGGTAGTCTCTCCTCTCATCTCAAACGTTAGGGAGGTGTGATGGTTGATGGCAAAGTAATGGCCGTTCCTACTTGGCAGCAAACTGCTTTTACCACTTCCCAGACAAATCATATGAAGGTTGCATGCGCCCATTATTGCTCAAGCTCAATCAACAATGCCTAGCTGCTAAGACTTCCATTAAGCATAGGATGCCTATCAACTTTGCGCAGGATCCGACATGTTCTCTTTGCAACAATGGCAATCAAGATTCAGTGCAGTAACCACCGCATCTACAGACTGTGAAGGACATTAGCCTCATTGAAAACGTCTTCTTTGTCCACGGTACCTAAGAAAACAACAACAAGGATTTAAGCTCATGGAGATACTCATGGATAGGTGCGTACTTGTGTGACGTCATTTGACAAGCAGACTGTATGATGGCATTGCACTAGGCTAAGGTGCTGAAAATGCAACTCGGACTGAGCGAAACGACGCGCATAACCCTCGTGTCCTAGGATGACCGGGTTTGAATCCGGTCTCCCGAGTTTGGCTTGACCTGGTGGGCCCAAACCACTCTTTTTTTCCCCCACAAGGACATGTTTCATGATCAACGGTCACATCTCACCACAAGCTTCAATCTAATCAGGCATTACACAAGGTTGTACCATAACACCACTCTTATGCATCATACACATAGAGCCGCTCAACCAACATCTAAATACTTTCACCTGTAAAATAATCCAGGCCAAACATATTTTGTATTTGGCCTCTATGCAGATGATACCATAATACTTGTCAAAGTTCATAAATCAGAAGTGAGAGGCATTTGACCTACAATGTCTGATTCATCCTCTCTAGTCCGCAGTTCATTTGGGGTGAGTAAGGGGTGGTTTTAAGGTGTTCAATGTCCTGTTTCTTGAGCCACTCACCACAGATCTCATGCTTTCCTCCATTGCACATCTTGAACACATTCAGCCTCTTAGCACTCTGCCGCTCAACAATAACAACAAAGGCTTGGAGTTATCCTCCGCCTCATTTTTTCTCTTGAGAAAATACATCCACACCTTGCAGCTGTGGTCGTCGATGCAAGTGAGAGGATACATGCTGACTCCATTGTATGGCATGTCAAAGGAACCGTACACATTAGAGTGGATGAAATCGAGAATTGAAAGGCTTCTTCTTGGTCTTACCCTAAAGGTACAGATCACAAAAGTTCCCAGGTGATTCTCTTACCTCGTTGCCAAACTCAATCTCATGCACTAGCTCCTGCTTTTCCATGAGCACCAACGTGCAATGAGCCACTTTTCCAATACGCCTATGCCACAGGTTCTTGCAGCGAGTGTGCTAGCTGGAATGAACAGCCCTAGTGTCTACTTTTGCTTGCAATCCTACTGGTGATTCTTCCACTGTCACTGCTTTCGATACTCCACTACACCCTTCGTCATCAGACTCTCCGTTGCTGCTCTCCTCACCATCACTCTTGGCCGATGATTGAGGCTTCGAGTATCTTGTCTTGGTTTGAAAGAACATACAGTATATCAATGCAAGGGACTTGGGCAGAAACTCTCTCGACATAGTAGGAGATTTTGATTCCTTGATGGGGACAATCACGAATTCCTTTTCATTGAGCATCATTATCATGCCGTTGTCAGTAATCTAAGAGACAAGAGCAGGTTGGTTGTGAAATAGGACAAGTAAACTAACCCCTTTACCTTGAGGTCTGAATCTGCACCGTTGACACCCACTGTGGCCAGCTTGTCTAGGGCACAACTATGGTGTAACAAGGGTACAACTAAGGCACAACTAGGACATTACTACAGAAAAACCCCGGCACAACTAGGGTAGAATTATAGCATAGTTATGATGTAAGAAGGGCAAAACTAGGGTGCTAATAAGATGTACATAGGGCACAACTAGGGAAGATCTGGGGAGAAACTATGGTACGATTAGGACGCAAATAGAGAAGAACTATGACACAACAGGGACACAACTCCGGCACAACAAGGGTATAGCTGGGCGCAGTAAGGACCTAACTAGGGAACAACTAGGGTACATCTGGGGCGCAATTTGGGTGCAGCATTGCCTAACATGGGTGAAACTAGGGTGCAACTAGGGCACAAGTAGGGCACAACTAGGGTGAAACTAGGGGGTAACTTGGGAAAAAAAAGGACGCGTCTAGGGCATATCTATGGCACAAATACGGCACAACTAGGGTGCAATCTAGGTGTGCCCAAGTTACAACTTGGGCGCAACTTGGGTGAAATCAGGACAAAACTAGGACGTATTTAGGCTGCAACTAGGACACAAATAGGGTACAACTAGGGTGCATCTAAGGAAAATCCAAAGCATTTTGAGGGTGTGATTAGGGTCCAACTAGGATGCAACTAGCGTACAACAAGGGCATTACAAGGGCGCAACCAGAGCACAACTATAACGCAATTTGGGCGCAACTATGGCGCAACTAGGGGCAAACTAGGGCGTTAAGAAGGCACATTTAGGACGTGACTAGGGCAAAACTAGGGTGCAACTAGGATGCATTTATGACGCAACTAGGGTGCAACCAGGGTGAAACTAGGTTGCGACTAGGGAGCAACTAGAACGCAAATAGGGTGCAATAAGGGTGTAACTAGGGAACAGCTACATCCACATAAGGATGCATATAGGGTGTAACCAGGACACAACTAGGACAAACCTAGTACACAAATAGGGCCCAAGAATGAAACAACTAGGAAAAAACAAGGTTGCAAGTAGGGTACAACAAGAAAGAAACTAGGGCGCAACTATGGTGCAACGTGATCGTATCTTGGAAGTAACTTTGGGACAAACTGGGTGTAACTAGGGTGCAACTAAGGCAGAACTAGGTCTCAATTTGGGTGCAACTATGGCGGAACTAGGGTGTAACTTCCGTCCAACTTGGAAACAAGTTGTGTGTCAATAGGGCACAACTAGGGCAATGTTAAGATACAACAAGGCCACAACTAGGACACATATCGGGTGCAACTAAGACACAACTTGGATGTAACCAGGGCACAATTACAACACAATTAAGATGCAACTAGAGGAAAACTAAGGTACAACTAGGGTACAACAATAGCACAACTAATGAAAATCTAGGATGCAACTAATGCCAAACCAAGTTGCAACTAGGATGCAAGTAGGGCACAACTAGGGCGCAACAAGGGTATACCTAGAATGAAACTACAATGCTACTTGGGCAAAAGATTGCAATTAGGGTGTAACTACAGCACAACTAGGGAAAAACTAGGACACAAATAGGACGGAACCAGGACACAACAAGGGTACAACGAGGGCAACATGAGGGCACAATTGGGGTCCAACCATGATGCAACTAGGATGTACATGTGGCGCAACTAAGGTGTAATTTGGGTGCAATTGGGGTGTTACATGGACACAACTAGGCTTTAACTAGGGAAAAACTAGGGCAGATTCAAGGCAAAACTAGGGAATAAACAGGGCATGACTAGGGCGTAACTAGGGCACAACTAGGACATGGTGAAGGTCCAAATAGAAAGTTGATAGAGTGGAACTAGGAGACTACTTGGGCATAGCTAGGGTGCATTTAGGGTGCAACTAGGGTGGAACTAGGGCTAAACTTGGATACAATTTGGGTACAACTTGGGCGCAACAAGGGCGCAACTAAGGTGTAACTAGGGCGCAACGAGGATGAAACTAGTGTGCAACTAGGACGCAACTAAGTCGTAACCGTGGCATAACTAGGGCATAACTATGGTGCCTCTAGGGTACCTCTAGGGCTTCACTAGGATGTAACTTGAGTGAAACTAGGACGCATCTAGGAGGAAACTAGGGTACGACCTGGGAACAATCAAGGCAAAACTAGGGCACAACAATAGCGTAGTTTGGGGGTAACTAAGGTCAATTAGGTCACAACTATGGTGTAATGAGGGTGCAACTAGGGCCCAAGTAGGGCACAATTAGGATATGATAACGGTGTAACTTGGGCACAAGTTTTACGCAACTTGGGAACAACTAGGGTACAATACTTGTAGAGGACAGATTATCCTCATCCCCTTTGACACCGACTTCAATACCATAAACATTTCCTTCCACTGCCCCCTTCGTACCACACTATGAATCCTCACCATGTCCCACATTTCCTCCATGAACATTAACTCATGTTAACTTCTCCATCACTTACCATTACCACTCTTTACGCAACACTCCTATCCCTCACACTATGCACAGCGTCCACTTCCAATTGTTGTGGGTGCTTGCCCCCAGATGATTGCAAAATGATAACATTGGTCTCGTTATCACCCATGTCTGACCTATTGCTCCCACCATTTTTATTTTGTATCATATTTTAAACTGTTGTATTGTTGGTTCCAAGCACACTTTGTGCGGCTTCCTCTCACAAATCATCCTTTGAGCATATGTAGATTGAGCAATGAATAGGAGAAGGAAGTTTCACTTGTAAGACATGTAGATGCTATTCTCCTTTTGCAAAATGAAATTTCATTGGTCAAAAGTTGGCCTTAGCCCTCTCGACGGCGCAATGTGACATTGAAATGTGCTTATAAACTAGACGCAGCTTGCTCGCCTCAACCGGAAGGTGCAAACACCAATCAGTGGCAACGGCGACCAAGGGGAGGCTGGTGTACACCTTTCTAAGTGTATGTGGAAGTATAGCATCGTCATGGAGGAGTACAGGAGCACATGTGGCACAGTGGAAGTAAGTTATACTTGTTCTTTAAGTGTCAACATACAAGGCTATATGTACATGATGTCACATCCTAGGCGACCCGAGGTCACTGAGCTGTGCTCAGCCCTGTACGGGCCAATAATGCCTCAACATCACATGAATGATCTTCTTAGCTTTCCAATACACTAAGAATCGCATCATTCTGTGGAGGAACCGCCGAGATGTGGTCGTTTCCGTGAACCACAACAGTCTACCACTGATAGCACCATTACCGGTGGTGACAGCCGCCCGAAGCGCCCTTTCTGGTAGCAACACATCAGGGCGCCATTCCAAAGTGCCCTTGGCCCTCAGTTATCCTTGATTCATTGACTAACCAGACCCCAAGGTGCGCTTTAGCATTCTTGGTTCTTTCGAGGCTTGGCCCTGATCCTTTGGGACAAATTCTATTCACTTGTTTTCCCCTCAGCCGGTCCAACCTTTGGCCGGGCAGATTTTCCTCAAGTTTTGATGGATCAATCCCGTTCTTGAGTCAATATCGCACGGTTTCTACTACAGATTCAAATTCCATGGGCAGACCATACATTAAAGGAATCCTCAAGCCGTGATCATTGTCGTTGGCACTGTCCAATTTATAATATTGCTATTTACTATAACACACTTTTTTTTCTCTAGTTTTTTCTTAATGGCCATCCGGCAATGCATAAGCCTAGGTGACACCATGGTTGAGTCCTTGTCTTGCACATCATTAGTTGTGTCACCCAGACTGGCAGTTGCAAATGCATTCGCACCTATTACTTCGTCTTTGCGAAAGAGCTTGGTAGCCAGGTAGTACCACGGGATGTGATTCCCTTCTAACTACGCCATGATGCGATGATGTGGAGCCCTCAACTGGCATCAACGCTCTACTCCAACTCCAAACGGTGTGTCGTCTTGTTGAGAGGTTTCTCAGTAAAGCCCACAACCCTAAAGCAAATGTTCCAAATGCACATCAAGTTGTACATCATGTTGCACTCTTGGTTTGCAAGAATGACATCTGAGACACCAAGACGACGTCTAACCTTGGCAAATTCACCATCTGGCTACAAAGTGGTCAAAATTCCGCCACGTACTCCAAAACGAGTACCAGCAATGACATGCGCTGTTTGGAAGTACAAAATATACCCAGAAGCTCATGAACACTTGACTCCACTCCGATGTTGGTAGCTTCTTCTTTGGAATCAGCCACATTCCGATATGACATTCAATGAGCCACAATAGTAGAAGCACCATTGTCGTGACACGCAAGTGCCATGTATGTGGAGTTAACGGCATGACCACAACATCTCGTGACATTCGAGGCCATCAGCGTAGTTGGTGTTGATGATAAGGTTAGTTCAGCCGCTTGAAATGGTAGATGGGCAACGGTCACCTCATCAACCTCGTCAGGAAGGGGTGGGCCATGAGGAGCAACTGTTTCAAACCGGGCGTGGGTTGTAACTACGGTTACAATAACAACTTGGAAGGTGATCAAGGCTAAGCAGCACATGATGTTGCAGCCTGGACAACAGCTAATGTGGTCTGGTCAGCCGTGGCTCTAGTAGCCCATTCCAAAATGAAGCCTGAAAGAGGAACGTCATACAAGGCATGAAGTATCACAACAACGAATGGCACGAATGGCAGAGGCATTTTTTTTGGGATAGAAAGAGGCAAAATCCCACCATGAGGACATATTGAAGCGATTGCCCAAGGTAGAAGAAACAGAGGATGCAGCAGGTACATGGGGCAGTTGACCGGCACCACGATGCAATTGCGACCACCAACAGGGGAGCGCATTGGAAGCCAAAAGCGTCAATGAATGCGAGGCCCAGCTAACGCATCGCTCCAAAGGATGAAAAAGTTGTCGACCCTAAAGGTAGTCATAAGAAAGGTGAAAGACCATTCGACACCTGCCATGAAGTGTTGGGAGATGTGCACGCAAATTTGATCGGAGTCCGTGGTGGATGAGAAGAGACAAGGGAGTTATGTATTATGGCCAACCAATGAGTGAATACAAGGAGTAGTGATGGGTGCCTATGGCATGGCCTCAAAGGTAGCTCAAGGCGAATGGAGCCACTCTTGGATTGTGATCAAGGCTGCCTCAAATCAAACATTTCAATCTTCAAGTACTTGAATGATCCAACTATAGCTACATGTCAATCAATTGGCTCCATGCTTAAGAAAACATGGTTTTGGTTACTCTTTCAAATCACCTACCGCATAGATCTGCAGCATACCAGTTAGACATGGATAACTGCAAATCCAAGATGTTCTGTTGAAGAGAAAAGGGGTGAATGTTTGGGCAAACAGTGGCAAGTGGTCTCACAACTTTGCCTCTAGGACAAAAGCTTGCAGCAGGCCTACATTAGTCACTGGACATTATTCACCAAAATTCCACCTCATACATGTTTTGCCAAGCGTTGATCCCTCACAAAGATTTCAACACGTCCTCTTCCTCCTCAACATCTACCCTGTTACACAGGAGTTTGGTGGTGATGGATGTTGCCCTGACACAAGAATTCATCAATGCGGCACATGCGGCAGTTGCGACAGGCTGCAAAAAAGGAGGAATTATTATAATGACTAATGACAGACTATCTCAAATGATGCACTACACAATGCTCGTGTTAATCCCTCATTGCATGTACTTCTCATGTGGTGGCCGTGGGTGCGCAGGGCAGGCTAGTACAGCGAGTGGATGTGACGAACCGTCAAGGCACGCAACTATTCTACTCCTCACGGGTGGTCGCCTCTATCCTCACCGCATGGCCCCTCTTTCTTCATCACCAGAGCTTGACTTCCTATCCTGTGCTTAGTCTTTTTAGCAAAGCTAGTTTTGTCCCCTTGGTGTAACTGACCTTTGCTTCCTTTTACTTATGAGACCCATGTTGGACCTGCAAATCAATGTTTAGGTAAACCAAAACTATGCCGCTTCGCAGGTGGCATAATGCGCATCCCCAATTGGGTGCGCAGATTTGCTCGCGCCCGTTTTTGGGCCATCAAGGGTTCTCGCCCTCGAGCGAGCATGCTCGCCAGCAAGCCTCGCTCGCCGGAGTGACGGATGAGGTCGATTAGCAACCTCACCCCCTCGCACTACTATCACTTGTTACTACAATACTTGGATTTTTTTTCATGAGGCCGCCATGGTGTTTTGGGTCTAGCTTGGTGTAGGGGCCACCATTTCTTGTCCTTTTTGTTGCAAAAGCTTTGTAACTAGATCCTCATGGTATCAGAGCTAGGTTTGATGACTGAGACTGGGGCATTGTGTTGGCGCCAAGCAGAAAAAGAGGCGGCCAAGTAGAGCGCGGAAGTAGATCTGTGTGGCAGCCGTAAAATCAGGCCGCGTGAGGCATAAGTCGTGTCGAAACCACACCCCTAGACCGCGCCCTGTGAGTAGTGGCGGCGGGAGAGGGGATGGTCCACGTTTTGGGTAGAAAGGGAGCAAGGGAGGAGAGCCCAAGCGCTTCTTCACCTCCCATGAGGTGACAACGGGGCCCCCTGGCTCTACAGGCGTCGGAGCAGGTCCCAGGTGGCTTGGCAACGGTTCTTAGGCCAAGACAGGCGGATCCTATCAAGCCTAGGGCTCGTGGCAGAAAACTGGGTCCAAAGTGGGATCGATGAATTAATGCCAAAAATTTCATTCGGCCAAAGGGATTGGTCCATAGCACTTGCCTAGTGCTCTTAGTCACCAAGAAATCTGCCAGGAGCCATGAGTGCAGCTAAGTTTACATATGTAGGGATCAGCGCTAATGTTGGGGTTAGCACCGATGTCGGTGCCGGCGCCGGTGCTACCTCCACCGGGATTACATGGGATGAACTGAGCAAGGTCTTGTCTCACAAAGACCTAATGCCGCCACTGTTGGGTGTGTGTGATTTCCTCTCATGGAAGGACGTTTTCATCTCGTGGGCAGTGGAGCATGGTCTAAAGGTCTATTACTTGGCCCTGTGGCATGACGATGCTGACGGGCGAGTGCTACTTTGAGCATTCAATGCTCTAGTTTGCGCTCTCCCAGAGGACCAGCAGTATGCCGTTCATCATTTCTGCTTTGGAGGCAAGGGGGGGGATCTTGAGAATACCCGTAGTGGGACCCTCAATCTCACGATGTGTGGAAGCACCTCGCCACCCAAAAGGAGGAGCAAGGGATGGCTTTGGTTATCTCACTGCGTGAGAAGCTTCGCAACCTTCGTCCAAAAATGGGTGCTCCCATTGCCGAGTATTAGGATGTCGCCATGGATCTTTGCCGGCGCATTCTCGGTCTTGGTGCCTCTTGCTCCATCCTAGAGTGGCTGGACCCTGTCCTTCTTCACCTTGGCGAGTCGTACAAGGACTTTTGGCATGGTCTACTTTGGGACCTCAAAATTAACTAACATTAAGAACACCAACTTGATAGAGGTGATTGAGGAGCTAGGAAACTACAAAGACATTGTACGAGGCGAGGCACGCAAAGATGAGGGTGCAGCAGTAAGCGCATTTGTTCACTAGGACGGAGGCACCTCCCATCCCTCGTACCAACATTCGGTTGGAGGAGGCAGAGGAGGAAGGGGAGGCACTGGGGCCAGAGGCGGGCAAGGTGGCAAGGGGCGAAGCCATGGCCAGGGAGCAGGAAACCGCACCTGCAACTACTGTGGACAGCCGGGCCACTACTAGAGGGCCTGGCCGTCTCTCCAGCGTATTATGACTCCTTCTGGCAGCAGACACGTCCAGCAGTGGGCCAGCCACCCACGTCGTTCTCTCTTCCTAGTCAGCACCTGAACCCCCCAGCATGGGCGACACAGTTTGTTGTAGGACCACGGCCGCCAGCACCCTTTGGGGCGACGACTTTTGGTCCACAACAGTTGCAGTCGCCCATGTACCCAACACGCTCTGCTCCATCTCCACTACAGTACCAAGGGCCTATCTTCATGTCCCCGTACGTCACTGCACAAGCTCCTATTCCGGCGTGGGCACAGAGGGTGTACGCCGAGACGACTAAGCCACAGCAGCCCTTTCCTCTTCCTTCCAGACCAGGGTGGAGCGCGCCCATGGATCTGCAACTACCTGAGCCCACAACGAGCTCACAGCCACCAGGTAAGAGGTTGGTTCACACGCACATTACCACGACGCATGCGCTGCCTATGCATGAGTGGTTGTTTGACACTACTGCATCGCATCATATGTCGGCGCATTCAGATGTTTATGACATTGCATGCCACGCGTGATGTTGAGGATGTGAAGAAGGGGTCTTGTGAAGTGCTGTCAGTTGAAGGTGTGGGGACGGTGGCTCTCCAAGCACCAGGCGGGGTTCTGTGGCTGACTGGTGTCTTGGATGTGCCGGGACTGAAAGTGAACTTCTTGTTGGGGGGCAACTAGATCAGTAAGCCAATGTGTCTGCACTTACACAAAAGCAACGCTACATGCTTTTTGAAGCGTCTGGTGTCTTGCTGGTTGATGGGCCACTACACACTGACATGTTTTACACACTCACCTTGTTCCCTTTTGTCCAATCACAAGTGAACCGCCCCCAAGTGCATGTCGTCACAAGCACAAATGCAAAAAAGACAGAACTCATCCATCGCCATCTTGCGCACATCAACACTCAAATTGTCATCGACTTACTGAAACACACCCCAGTACATGGTCTGCTTCCCAGCAATTGTCCTTACAGTCTCAAAGCAGAAAATTGTCTTGAGTGTCACAAAGGGAAGGCCCATAGGCAAGCCTTCCCCAGGTCAGGCAGTGTAACAACCAAACCCCTTGCACTGGAGCATACGGAATTGACAGGACCAATGCCAGTGCCATCACTTCAGTATGGGTCACTGTATGTCTTGACTCTCACCGATGACTACAACTGCTTTCGTTGGGATTTTTTTTTGAGAACTAAAAGGGATGCCTGATGCGTAATTGCTGAATGGACCCCTCTAGATGGGAGATAAACCGGTTACTCACTGCTCAAGTTGCAAACAGGCAGAGGAGAAGAGTTTCTAGGCACACTGACAGTAGAACTGAAATTGAGAGGAGTCGAATATCTGTGTACAGCCCCATACATGCCACAACAGAATGGAGTGGCCAAGCACTGGCACAGAACACTTGGTGATGCCCTACGCATATTGCTCACTGAGTCCGGTCTGTCGTTTGGGCTATGGAAAGAGGCCGTTAAATGTATCACATGGGTATGGAACCGTGTGCCACAAGGGCCATTGCCCAAGTCTGTCTCACCCTGGGAATGTTGATTCAATGAAAAGGCTGACTTGAGGCCGGCCAGGGTGTGGATTACAATGGCATGTGTTTGGTTTGCACCACCACAACAAGAGAACAAACTGAGTCCACCCAGTCGTTGGTGTGTTTTTGTTCGGGTGTCACATGCCTCCAAGGCATGGCGATTTTGGGACCCCACAAACCATTGCTTTGTCAAAAGTTGAGATGCCTCCTTTCTAGAACACATGCCTACAAATCATTTTGCACCCTACGTCATGCACCTGCCCTCGCTTCGCGAGAACACTACCCTGAGTACGTGAGTGTACCCGTCTTTATGCCTCTCCAACCACATGAGTCAGGTTGTAGGATTCAAACAAAGCAAGACACGAACACGTTCAATCACGTGCCAAGGGACCTGCTTTCACCTGCAGACCTGGCCAGCACAGACTCTGGTGACACCTCGTTGAATCCTCTTGCAGAGTCAGAGAGTGAAGGGACACCACCACCCAACCCGGTGCGGCGATCCTTACGTGACCTGCCCAGAGTTTATTGCAAGCAGGTTTACCACACCGTCGGCACCACAGTGACGGACCACACAGTAAGTGAACCACTGACCGTGGCTGAAGCCAGGGGACATCCCAATGCCGCCAAATGGGAACGAGCAATGGTGGCAGAACTGAACTCACTGCTTGAGCATGAGGTGTATGACTTGGTGCCTTTGCCACCTGGCAGGAAGGCTATCGATGTCAAATGGGTGTTCAAACTGAAAAGAAACCTCAAAGGTTTGATTGAGAAGTATAAAGCAAGGTTGGTGGTAAAAGGTTTCCACCAGATCTCAGGACAAGACTTCACAAACACATATACGCCTGTGGGTAGGTATGGAACCAGTCATACTTTACTTGCAGTGGCTCCACGTGAGGATTGGGAAATCCACCAAATGGATGTTAAAAATTCCTTTTTGAATGGACCATTGGAAGAAGAACTGTATGTGTGTCAATGCGCCGGATAGCAACCGTCTAGAAAACGGGTCCCGACATGGGAGGCCGCCAACCGCTCTTGGTATTGCAACCAAGATAACATATCACCCTCGAACGAGGGATCCACACTTTAGGTTCGCTTGGTTTGCAACCTCACGAAGTCCGCATGTTGGTCTTTAGTGTCTACCTTTGGTTGGACACTCTGTGAGGAGTCTCAAAGGCAAGAACTGTAAATGGATGCATGCAAGGTACATGCTTTTATACTTGCAGAGCTTTGCTAAAGCTTCTGCTTGTAGTGGCTCCACTGGAGCCAACCTCAACCTACAGTCCTACTTGGCGCGTCATTAGACCGCCAAGTGTCATCCTCAAGGCAAGCTCTAGTAAGCTTCCTAGAAGCTTCCTGTCCCAGTTTTGGCCACAAAGAAAATTGCGACCGTTGCGGTGTTTGAACCTGCGACCTTTCGTTTGAGACTGCGGCGCCTATTCAACCAAGCCAAAAAGGTGTGGTTCCTATGATGAGCCACAGGGGACATACCCATTATGGGCAGTGCATTCTTGGCCAATCTCAAAACAGACCAAGGGGATATACTCCATTGAGCAGTGCATGCCTTTTCTGTATGTGTAGCTAGCCAGATAGGCAGTGGACAAGGTGCATACTATTTCAACAAATCTCTACCTTGCACCCCGGTCCATCTGTTGCTTACTGGGCTCCATCAATGCCTTGGGGCTCACCCTTCCTCTGCCGCACTCCTCATGCCGAATCCACGAATGCCTGCATAGTGCAGGTTGCTCTCCAGCGGCTTGGTCATGTAGTCAGCAAGCATGCTCTTTGTTCCACAGTGCTACAATTCCACCACGTTCTTCATGACCAGGTCACGTGAGTAGTGGTAACGTATGTCGATGTGCTTCGTTCGCCGAGAGATGATCTCGTCTTCAGCCATCGAGATGGCGCTCATGTTGTCCATGTGTACAACCGTGGCATCCTTTTGCGGCACTGTCATTTCGCCAAGCAGGCTGTGCAGCTATTGAGTCTCCTTGCACACCTCATACACAGCAACGTACTCTACCTGAGCCGTGGACATGGAAACATAATCCTACTTCTTGCTGGCCCATGAGATGGCAGCGCCATTCAAGATGCACACGTATGTAGAGGTGGATTTCTTGTCGTCGATATCTCCTCTCTAGTAAGCGTCGGTGTAGCACTTCAGGCAAAGGGGATCCATTCCTTCTTGGCCTCCAAGGACGAGGCCCATGTGACGTGTCTTCTACAGGTAGCGCATGATGCGCTTGACTGCTTGCCAATGTTGTGGCCCAGGGTTGGCCACAAATCCGCTCACTTGTCCCACAGCATAGCAGATGTCCGGACGAGTCCCTACCACGGCGTACATGATTCTACCCACGGCGGACTGGTAGGGGATGTCTTGCATCTCCCTTTGTTCTACTTGGTTGCTTGGCAACATGGAGGCCTTCAGCTTTGTATCGGTCGTCATTGGGGTGCTGACAGGTTTGCGGTCTTCCATGTGATAGCGCTTCAGTACCTCACCAATGCATTTGGTTTGGTTGAGCGCGATGGTGCCTGCTACTCGGTTGCGGTGGATAGCAATTCCAAGGTAGTACTCGAGAGGACCCATATCCTTCATCTTGAACCTTTTTCTAAGGTCAGATTTCAGCTCATCCAGCAGCTCGACCAAAGACGAGCAGATGATCAGATCATCCACATGCAGCACAACCAACATTAGCCCTCTCCCATTAGCATGCACGTACATGCTCGGGTCATTCTGGCAATGCGCGAAGGAGAGGCCGGTCATGAAACCGTCCATCTCTTTGTACCACATCCTTGGGGCCTGTTTCAGCCCGTAGAGCGCTTTCACCAACTTGCACACCTTGCCCTTCGGAGCTTTGACTCCTTTGGACACCTCCATCAGCACTTCCTTGTCAAGCTTCCCATAAAGGAGAGTTGTCCTGACGTCCATCTGGTGTATCTCNAGGTAGTACTCGAGAGGACCCATGTCCTTCATCTTGAACCTTTTTCTAAGGTCAGATTTCAGCTCATCCAGCAGCTCGACCAAAGACGAGCAGATGATCAGATCATCCACATGCAGCGCAACCAACATTAGCCCTCTCCCATCAGCGTGCACGTACATGCTCGGGTCATTCTGGCAATGCGCAAAGGAGAGGCCGGTCATGAAACCGTCCATCTCTTTGTACCACATCCTTGGGGCCTGTTTCAGCCCGTAGAGCGCTTTCACCAACTTGCACACCTTGCCCTTCGGAGCTTTTACTCCTTTGGGCACCTCCATCAGCACTTCCTTGTCAAGCTTCCCATAAAGGAGAGTTGTCCTGACGTCCATCTGGTGTATCTCTAAGTTCTTTCCGGCTGCAATGCCAAGGAGAGAGCGGATGGAGGCAAAGGTCACGACGGGCGCGAACGTCTCATCGTACTCGGAGCCCGGGTGTTGAGAGAACCCCTTAGCCACTACCCTTGCCTTGAACTTGTCGATGCTGCCATCTTGCTTCTTCTTCACTCGGAGGACCCACTTGGATCCCACCACGTGGGCCTTGTCGGGTCTATCCACCACCACCCACGTGCCGTTCTCGGTAATGGACGCGAGCTCGCTATCCACTGCCTCCTTCCACTTGGCCGCATCTGGGCCATTCATCGCCTCCGCCACTGTGGATGGCTCTCCCTGAGCCATGCACGATTTGCTAAGGCCGGTCCAATCATCCTCATACCGCAAAGGTGCTTTCTTTGGTCGCAAACTTTTCCGGGATGCTGGTGCGGCTTCTTGCTTTGGTGCTGGTGCTTCCACAGGTGGTGGTTTGTCATCTTCTTTGTCGTCAGAAGAGTCGTCAGACTCCAAGTCAGACCCGGAAGTCTCGGAAGCCTCAGTATCCTCATCTATGTCAGATGCTGCATCATCCTCCGCAGCTACTCTCCCATTCCCACCACCTGCTGGCAAAGCGATCCAGTTGTCGGGTGCTTGCTCTCCAGACTTAAGCAACACTATCCACTCTCTCGCTTTGGGAGGGAGGTTTGGGTCCAACAGCTCTCCCTTTTCAAGGGTGCATTCGTCAAGCACAATGTCGCAGCTCCTCACAAGCTTGCCTGCTGCCTGGTCCCAAAGCTGATAGGCTTTGTGTGATGTGTCGTACCCAACCATGTCGCACTTCCTGGAACGTGCGTCAAGCTTGCCTCCACATTCTCCCAACTGGATCTTCACCTATGCAGTTGACCCGAAGACCTTCAGATGAGATGCGTTGGGTTTCTTTCCCGACCATGCTTCTTGTGAGGTCTTCAGCTACTTGTCCTGTTCCTTTCCACGCTTCCGCAAGGCAGTTTCTGGTGTGAGATTCAAGAGGTAGCAGGCCGTTGTTGCTGCTTATGCCCAAAAGCGAGGTGGGAGCTTGGCGTTGAAGAGCATGCTTCGCACCATGCCGAGTAGGGTCTGGTTCATCCTCTCGGCAACACCGTTGCTTTGGGGGTTGTAAGGGGTGGTTTGCTCGTGGCAGATGCCATGATGCTTGAGCCAATGCTTGCTTGCCTCATACTCAACCCCGCTGTCACTTTGGAGCGTCTTCACCTTCTTGGATGTTTGCCGCTCCACCATGGCGACAAACTCAAGGAGCTTCTCCTTGACCTCTCCCTTTGTTTTGAGGAAGTAGATCCACAACTTGCGGCTGTGGTCGTCAATGAAGGTCAGGAAGTACTTGCTTCCTCCGTTAGAGGGTGTGCGGAAGGGTCCACACGTCACTTTGTAT
>SZWC01008386.1:75310-93431 GCA_023375785.1 Penium margaritaceum | reverse complement strand
CCCCGTTGTCACTTCGGAGCGTCTTCACCTTCTTGGATGTTTGACACTCCACCATGGTGACAAACTCAAGGAGCTTCTCCTTGACCTCTCCCTTTGTTTTGAGGAAGTAGATCCACAACTTGCGGCTGTGGTCGTCAATGAAGGTCAGGAAGTACTTGCTTCCTCCGTCAGAGGGTGTGCGGAAGGGTCCACACGTCACTGTGTATCAGTTCCAAGACGTGCTCCGCTCGTTGACCTCCTCTCCCAAACGGCTTCTTCTTTGCCTTTGCTTGGAGGCATGGTTCACACAATGCACACCCTCCGCCATGCTTCATGGTGTACCCTTCCATTGTGCGGACTACCTCTTGCTCCTGCATCTTTTGCAGCGTGTTGTCGGCCACATGGCCAAATCGCCGGTGCCACAACTCAGCGTCAGTGTCCTTGGTTGACGTGGCGGCCGCAGCGGTCGCCGGTGGTTTATCCTTTGGCTCCGGTGCCATTGTCTTGGTGGAACATGCGAGTCCCTCATCCGACACCCTGGTGACTTTGGTTTGAAGTACGTAGAGGCCGTTGAATCTTGGAACTTGAAGCATGAGATTGTCTTTGGTCTACAAAATCTGGATGTCCTCGTTTTTTAGGGCCACCGCTTCCTTGTTGGTGAACACCACTGTCATGTTGTTGTCGGTGATTTGTGAGACAAACAGCAAGTTGGCTGCAAAGGAGGGAATGTACACCACCTTTTGAAGGTTGACCACCTTCTCCGCACCATTCACGTTGAACGTGATCACCTTGTCCCCTTCGCCCATGGCTTGGACGACGCCGCCGTTTGCACACTTGATGCACATGACAGATTCGGCCATGGAGACAAATCCACCCTTCTCTTTTGATGAGTGGTGGTTGGTGCCCGAATCATGGGCGAATTCCCCGGGCCTAAGGATCACTACGCTCTTCATGGGCAGCCCCCTAACCATCATGTTGGTGAGCTCCTTCTTCTCCTTTCCATCTTTGTTAACGCCTTCTTTCTTGGGACTACACGCCCGCGCCTGCCGCGCCTGTCTCGCCCACGCCTGCAGCGTCTCCAGAGGCAGCACCTGCCCTCTCTGTGCAAGAACCGTCGGTCAGCTCAGACTCGGGCTACTCCTGTGGACCAGGTGGGCGTCTCCGCCCACTGGCCTCACGAGCACCTTTGACTGTGGTTGCGCCACCTAGACGACGCACGCGCAGCGTGTACAGTGGTGACCCTGGCACAAAGGCTCTCGGCCTAAGTGTCCAAGGCACCTACACGGAGGTGCACCCAGCTTGTCCCATTGGGCACCAGCTGATCGCTAACGAGCACGAGGCTGCACAGGCAGCTGCCGTTGACCTAGTTGCGGTCCATCCGACCCATGAGGCATGTGTCCTGGCCACCCGGAGCTCCCCTTTGACGGTCCCTGATCCAGACATGTTAAAGGAGGCTCTCTCAGGAGAGGATGCTGAGCAGTGGCGGGCTGCCTGTGAGGACGAGCTCAGGGCCATCCGGGAGCACGGAGTCTTTGAGCTGGTCGACCGTCCTGAGGGACGGAAGGTCGTGCAGGCCAAGTGGGTCTTCCGCAAGAAGGTGAAGCCGGACGGCTCACTGGACCGCTATAAGGCCCGCTTGACTGCCAAGGGATTCTCTCAGGTTGAGGGGATCGACTTCACTGAAACCTTTGCCCCTGTTGGCCGCATGACCATAGCTCGCGCGCTGCTTGGTGTGGTCACTCACCATGACTGGGAGCTGCACCAGATGGATGTGAACAATGCATTCCTCCACGGCACCTTGGAGGAGGAGATCTACATGGTCCAGCCACCTGGGTTTGAGGTCGAAGGCAACAAGGTCTGGCGCTTGCGCAAGGCCTTGTATGGCCTGAAGCAGTCGCCCCGGTGCTGGAACCGAGAGATCACTCGCACCCTCACTCAGGCTGAGTACGTCCAGAGTGATGTCGACCCGTCACTTTTCATCCGATGGACAGCCGAGCACCTCACTGCCATTCTGGTGTATGTGGACGATCTCTTGATTGCGTCTCCTTCACTGGAGGCCGTGAAGGAGGCCAAGGCGGTCCTGCAGGCCGCCTACAGGATGAAGGACCTTGGTCCAGCGGCTGTTTTCCTCGGGATGGAGATTGTGCGTGATCGTCGTCGACGGACACTCCTCCTCCATCAGGCACGATATGCACAGGTTGTGGGGGAGCGGTTTGCTGACCTCCTTGGCGCTGTTCCCGCCGCCTCGTCACCCATCACTCCCGACGGGCAGGACGCCCTGAAGGTGACAGACCCAGCCGATCTGGGCGAGACTGTGGACGTGACCCTGTACTTGCGCATCATTGGCTCACTGATGTACTTGGCCACGACCACGCGTCCCGACATTGCGTTCGCTGTCAACCTACTCGCACAGTTCAGTCAGTCCCCTCGGGCTCGCGCTCTGCACGCANAGACTTGCAGCGCGCTGACTTCCTGACCAAGGCACTGGCACGTGGGAAGTTCCTCGGGGCTGTTCGTTCCGTCGGATTGCGACCCCTGTCCGAGAGTGGGTGATTGTCCGGGTCCCTGTTGAGCACTCTGTGTTGCACCGGCACGCGTTCTGCACGTGTATGGACATGCGTACCATCGGGTCATGGGGGAGTGTTGTGATGTTGTCAGTCATACACAGTTGTACAGTTGGTTGTGACCACTCGGCCGTGTCCATGCTCGTGCAGATCCTTGAGGCGGACCCAGCTGGAGACAGAGTTCCCTGAGGTGATGCTCCACCCGCTGGAGGCAGCCTGGCAGCCTACCCAGTGTACCAGAGGGCTCCCACAGCCCACGGACTACGTTTGGAGGTCTTCAGGATTTTCTCGGTGGACAGCCCTGCCTGGCTGATTTACATGTTTGTTTTCTTACACTCTCCGGCGGTTCCCGGACGTAGGCGTGTGACCAGTCGTTGTGTCTGTCTTTTCATCGTGCATCCGTAGGATCAGACGGCGCTCCGTTTGGACGCTTGTGCGCAGAGTTATGGCCAAAACAGTGGTTTTGGGCCGGTTCAGGTTTGACAGGCACCGCCGTGTGCGCCACCCGCCGTGAGCCACGGCGGCTATTTATGCTGTGGACCTGTCATTTGTTATTTCTCTCTGCATTTACTTCAGTTGAAGGTTGAGATACAAGTGCACGTGTCTCTCCCTACCCTTGCTGTCCCTTGCATGACCTGTGTGTCAACCAGCCAGACCCGTGCTCTCAGGCTAGCAAGCAGAAAGGCTAGGAAGCTTCCTGGAATCTTCTCAGGCGGGTGTCGCATGCGGCAGTCCAAGAGCTGTCCAAAACTGGCCCAAAAGCACTGTTTTGGCCGTAACTCTGTGCACACATGTCAGAATGCTACGCCGTCTAAACCTAGACGTGCAGGATCAAAAGACGAAGGCTATGACTGGTCACATGTATGCATCCATCATCAGACGGTGGACATATAATGCAAAAACATGCAAATAGGGCTCATGGCCAGTCCGCTGAAAGACGGCTGCAACCTATAGAAAGGACAACAGAGAGTCCCGGCAACATCTTGGGCTCTGGAACGGTAGTCGGCCAGCTCCAAGCCGGTAGTCCACCGCCATTCGTCGCACCGGTGTCATCAGGGCCCACCTGAGGGGTCTACACGAGTATGGACATAACCAAGTGGTCACAGTAAACTGTACACGAACGTCACAAATCACAACACTCCCCCATGACCCGATGGTACGCATGTCCATACACGTGCAGCACTGGTACAAACACAATAGTGAGCGACACAAACAGATGAGGCACAGACGCACATCCCACACTCAACCACCCTCAGGCATGGGGCGAAGTCCAACAGAATGAATGGCCACCAGGAAATTTCTGCGAGCTAGTGCCTTTGTCAAGAAATCAGCACGCTGCATGTCAGTGCCAACCCACATGACGGAGATCACACGTCGCTCCACCAGATCACGAACGAAGTGATGCTCAACTGCAATGTGCTTTGTGCGAGCATGAAAGACACCGGAGTTCACCGAAATGGCGAGAGCACTTTGGTTGTCCCAACGCAGCAGAATGGCGGGTACTCACTGCCCAAGCTCAAGGAACAAGCACTGCAGCCATACTACCTCAACAGCCCCTCCGCCCAAAGCAACGTACTCTGCCTCTGACGAACTACGTGCAATGCAGCCCTGCTTCTCGCTTCGCCAAGAGAGAGCGGTACCACCGAGCAGAAACACGTAGCCAGTATGGGCTCTACTCTGTCGAGCCTAGTTACTGTCGGTGTAGTCATCAAGGACCACCAAACACTGTTGACGAAAACAGAGTCCGAGGTACGGCGTGGAGACCACGTACCGCACCACTCGCACAGCCGCATGAAGGGCTCTCGCACGTGGAGCCTGCGAGAACTGAGCGAGGAGGTTGACGGCGAACGCGATGTCAGGACGCGTGGTAGTGGCCAGGTACATCAGAGATCCGATGAGACGGAGGTACAAGGTCACTTCCACTGTCTCCTCCAGTTGTGTAAGGTCATCCACCTTCAGGGCATCCTGCCCATCGGGTGTAAGAGGTGTGGAAGCGGAGGGCACTGCACCAAGGAGATCGCTAAAGCACTCCCCCAGGACTCCTACGTATCGGGCCTGATGGAACAATAGTGTCCGATGTCTGCGATCTTGCACGTTCTCCATACCAAGAAACACCAATGCAAGACAGAGGTCCTTCATCATGTAGGCAGTCTGCAGGATAGCCTTGGCCTCCTTCACGACCTCCAGGGATGGAGACGCGATCAGAAGGTCATTGACATAGACCAGGATGGCGGTGAACCGCTCGGGTGTCGGTAGGATGAGAAGAGAGGGGTCTGCCTCACTCTGTACGCATCCTGCACGAGTCAAAGTGCTGGTGATCTCCCGATTCCAACACCACGGAGACTGCTTGAGGCCGTACAAGGACTTGCGCAAGCGCCAGACCTTGTCACCGTCCTCAAAGCCCGGTGGCTGAGCCACGTAAATCTCCTCATCCAGAGAGCCATGGAGGAACGCATTATTCACATCCATCTGGTGCAGTTCCCAATCATGCTGAGCCACTACACCGAACAGAGCTCGAGCTGAGGTCATGCGGCCGACAGAGGCAAAAGTGTCAGTGTAATCGACTCCCTCAACCTTAGAGTACCCCTTGACGACCAAGCAGGTCTTGTAGCGTTCCAGTGAGCCATCCAGCTTCATCTTCTTGCGAAAGACCCACTTGACCTGAATAGCCTTCCTCTCAGGAGGAAGGTCGACAAGCTCGTAGACTCTGTGCTCTCAAATAGCGCGAAGCTCATTCTCGCAGGCAGCACGCCAAGCATCAGCATCTTGTGATGAGAGAGGCTCCCTCAGTGTGCCCGGGTCGGGCGCCAAAGCGGGAGAACTCTGTGTGGCAAGTGCACACGCCTCAGTGCCGGGCCTGACGACCACAAGATTAGCTGCTGCGATAGATGCGATATGGAACTCCCTAGTGACGAGATCGTGCCATACGGGGCATGCTGGATGTACCTCTGTGAGCTCAGTGCGGACACTCAGGCCTAGGTCCTTTCTGCTGGGGTCACCACTCGCGATGCTGCGAGAGGAGCGCCTAGGTCCGGGACCCGACGCTCGCTGAGCTCCAGAATCCAGTGGTCGAAGACGGCCACCGGGCTCACGGGAGTAACCTGAGGTCGAGGGACGAACCTCAGGCTCAGGGACAGTTGCGACCACAGCTGGTGAGGGCTCAGACGAGACAGCCGGAGACGCCGTGCGAGGAGATGCGTGTGTGGGGAACACGGGGCTGAGTGTGACATATGGAACAGGCAAGACTGGACCTGACACTGAGGCAGGAGTACCAGCCAACGTAGGAACGGGAGTGGACGAGGCTGGATCAGATACATATATAGGGGTGCCAACAGACGCAGATGCTGGTGCAGAAGGAGGCGTGGGAACAGAGGTACCTATGGGGTGTGAAACAGGCTGTACAGGCGAGATCTCTGGACCAACGGCAATGATCGCCGGATCATCAAGGGCCAGAGACCGAGAGGGGGCTTGAGCGGACACATCAGCCTGATGAGAGGTGCTCGCCGGCGTGGAAGTCTCTCCCATCCGCCGAGAACCCTCACATGAAGGAACATGGGTGGCGGAGAGTGCTTTGATCGATGTCAGGTCACGGTAGGTGAGACTCAAAAAACAGTGCGTCGCGGGACTCAATGACGCGACAACGAGTAGGGTCCCAGAAGTGCCATGCCTTCGACTGCGGGGAAATGCCTATGAAGACACACAAGCGGTCCCGAGGTTAGACGTTGGACCCCTGCTGGTCCTCGGTGTACCACATGGATGCCACGGAGCCTCAGACGCGAGCGAGACAAAGGTCAGCACGGTGTCCAAACCAGAGCTCGTACGGTGTAACATGGTCTGGAAGCAGACTGTGCGGGAGGCGGTTCCAGACCCAAGTCATGTAGGCAAAACCCTCAAAGACAAAAGACTCCAGGAGACCGCACTCAGACCGCATGGCGCGGACAGAATCCTCCATGGTGCGGTTCCAGCGCTAAGATACACCATTCTGTTGGGGGGTATCAAGAGCGGAGACCTGGTGAAAAATCCCGTGCTCAGCAAAGAAGGAATCCATCTCGCCAAGAAACTCGCCGGCGTGATCCGAGCGGAAGGTGTGTAGCGTGTGGCGGGACTGACGCTCAGCCATCGCTAGCCAAAGCCAAACCGCAAGGGCAGCGTCGCTCTTCTGACGTAGGCTGTAGACCCACCGCATCCCGGTAAAGTCATCAGTCAGAGTTAGAACATACCGGTCCCTCTCGGACAGGGACTCGATTGAGAGAGGGCCGAGAAGGTCTGAGTGACCCAACTCAAGAGGCCGAAGCGCTTGGGAACGAGAGTCAGGGTAGGTGCACCGGTGCATCTTCCCCTGAGTGAAAAAAAGACAGTCAGTCTTGGGTGACTTCTCAAAAGAAGCCACGTTAAGACCGAGAGCGGGCTGTGTTCGAATGAGCTTCGACACAGTGTCGGAGTCCACGTGACACAGACAGCGATGAAGCAATCTCTGGTGTTCCGGAGATAGAACAACAGTGACAAAAACACGACCGGAGGAAGAGGAAGAGCAAGGGGAGGAGGGCCGAGCGATGCGATACAGATCATCTATGACTGAAGCACGCAGGAGGACACTGCGGGTGTCAGTAGCAGTCATAGTCGCTGAGTCAGCGGTATGCTCCACAAAGAGACCCATCAAGGTGCAGTCACGCACAGAAAGCAAGGTGAGCTCAAGAATAGGCACAAACAACATGTCGGGAAAGTAGAAGGGGCCAGACGGACCATCGAAGCATACAACCCCAACACCATGGACTGGCAAGGACTGACCAGACCCTGTACAAACGGAACGGACAGATGTAACAGGATCGAGAACAACAAAGTCACTACGACGGCACGTCATGTGATGGGTGGCACCATAATCGATGATCCAAGTGCCACCGGAGTCACGGCTGGTGGACGTCACTGTACATCGAGCAATGGAACACTCGGCATCAGAGGGACGCTGAGCCGTCAGAGGGGAGGAACGACGTACAACATAAAGATGAGAATCATGAATCCACTCGGTGCAGTCAAGCCCATCATCATCACATGCTGACTGTGCTCCCCCACACGCGTCGTCACGAGCCACAAGAATGGACAAACAAACAGTCTATGAACCACCCGACAATGACAACACACTCGCACCTCCCTGAAAGCGGAGTGCCAGAAGGTGGCGAATCTCGGCGATGGTGCGGTCGCGCGGGTCTGGATCGCTGTTGCTTGCCGGTGAGGAGGCAAGAACAGCTGCAGTCGTGCCCACCGCGCGTACGGAGGAGGATGCGGGTGACTTGCCAGACGTGGAATGGAGAGCATGAGCAGCCTGGAGCCCACGAGTGATCCACGTCCAGTCAAGCGGCTGTTGGCACTCGGTGTAGCGATGGGCGCCTCCACAGTTGTAGCAGTGCACAGAACGACCACTGCTACCATTGGATGACGACCGTTGCTGACCTGATCCACGCTTCCTATTCTTCTTCTGCCCCTGGGCGGCTGTTGCAACGCCCTACGTCTGCGTGGGTGTAGACGGGGTCAAAGAGGAAGAGGAAGATAAGGAAGTGATGGAGGAGGAAGAGGGAGACTGTAGGAGGGAAGATGGTGGTGATGCGATGGCTGCTACAGCAAGGGAAGTCTCCTGATGGGCTACGGCTGCCTCGCGGGCTGAGGTCACCTGAAGGAGGAGCTGATGGGCTCAAGGAAGCAACTGCAGAGTGGCTGAGAAGGGCTCGAGGACAGCGTCGTTGTACCATGTGAAGATGTCGGTGTACTCGAGGCAAACTCCGAGCATAATCGAACGAAGCGCCCACAGCTGTGTGCCTCTTGAGGTCCCCAAGCACGTGTAGATGCGCATGGCGCGTCGCCAATAATCCGTTGCAGGCTCCGCATGCTCCTGACGGAGCGAATGGAAAGCACGAATGTGTGATGCACGAGTGGCGTGCGTCTCTGCGGCCAGCACGGATAAGGCCAGATCCCAACCTCCACGGGGATCGGCGCCAGTGCCTGTGCCGGCCTCGCCAAGGAAGGGGCGGAAGTCGACGACGGTCTCGCGTGGCATGGCGTGGAGGAGTCCGCGCATGGCTCAGGCTGCTGTCAGTACGTGTGCTGGGTCTGTAGGCTGGTACGGGCTGTGGTAGTAAGGCCACACTCCCTTAGAAGTAGCCCACACCTGAAACAGGATCTCCCAACAGTCGAAGCCATCCTTACTGATGTACTGTGGAGGTGGTGTCTCAAAATCCTTGGGCTGTCGCTCCGTGGGGAGAGCAACCACAGGCTGAGTAGGACGATAGACGGGAAAGAATCCTGGAAGAGGATGGTCACCGAGGTAGTCAAGTGATGATCGTACCGGGGAAACGGAGGAGATCGGGTGCCCGTCTGCAGCTGACGGAGGCGCTCCTGTAAACTCGAATCTCCTGAGCCAAGGAATCATCCGTAATGCCCGGCATGAGTGGCTCATCATCTAGGAGGTTAGCAGGTGGTGGGACAGGTCGAGCGCCTGTCACAGGTGCCTGAGCAATTTGCTGGGTAGAGACCGTGACGCCGGCAGCTCCCTCAGAAGCCCGATGAGGTGTCGTGGACTGAGCACGCAGAAGCTCAGTGAGCGTGCGGATAGCGTCAGTCTGCTCTCTCTGGAGGCGACGCATCTCATCCTGCTGGCTTCGCAGGTCCTCAATGGCCTGGGAGCGTGGACTCAGCACACCAGACGAAGAGGAGGAGGGGTCGCCTGGTCCCTTCTCTTTGTTGTCGGACAGGCTCATGTCGCCGCTCAGTATAGGGCGACAGGTCAAGTTTGTCGGATTTCAAAACCGTCTGCGTTTCTCGAGGAGCTGGCAACTTTTGCATGTACGGCCAAAAACTTGGAGAAGTATGGTGCTGACGTCAGCACAACCTGATGACATCAGCAAGCAAAAATGCTGACGTCAGCTCGCTTCCTCTCCCCTTCTTTTTTGTTTTAGTTTTTTTTTCCTTTCTTTTTCTTTTTCTTTCTTTCTCGTGACTCTTCGCGAGCGTGCAGCCGCTCGGCGGCGGCTACGCGGAAGCTGCGTAGCAGCTTCCGCTCAGCTGCTACTGTAGTTGTGCTATCAGCTGCAGCAGTAGCTGTGCAACTGCGTATGCAGCGGTGGCATCAGCGGCTGCGCTGCTGCTGCTGCTGCTCTTGCTGCGCACTGCGGCTGCTGCACACTGCCTCCGCCGTGCGCTGCTCCTGCTGCCATTGGTGCGCTGCTGTTGCTGTTGCTGCCTTGCTGTTGCCACCGCGGCTGCCGCTGCTACTGGTGCACTACTGTTGCCACCGCTACTGTTGCGCTGCTGCTGCGTTGCTGCTACCGCCGCTGCTGCCGCCGTTGCTGCTACGCTGTTGCTGCCGCCGCTGCTGCTGCTGCCACTACGGCTGTGGATGGCTGGTGCGCTCACTATAGCCACCACATACTGCTGTTGCTGCTGCGACACTGCTGCCGCTGCCTCTGCTGCTACTACTGGCACGATGGCAACACCGCTGCTGCAATCTCACGTGATGGGTGAGGGCTACGTCGACGCCGACCGGCTGTCTCCGACAGGCCCCAAGGAATCTGCTACAGCGTTGACTCTCACTGCTATTGCTTTGCTGCGTCTCTACTGCATAGCTCTGTGAGAACTGTCTCACTACTCTGATACCATGAGAAAATACGTGGAAGCTTCCTAGCAACACAGCCGCCGACGAGGCATCAGTGCCTGGTCAGACGGTGACGAAAGTCACAGGTTGTGCACACAACGACAAGGGTTTGGCTAGGAGACACAATACAAGGTGTCAAAATGCTTCTGTTGGTTTGTGTGGCTTCCGCCCGTCATGACCAACATTGCTAGTTTACCAATATACCCACATTCGGGGTATATGGCAGAGGAGTGCCTGACGACACAACGGGCCTCCGGATTGCACCGAGACTTCTCCAGCACTTACAAAAGTACCGGCGAGACGCGGTGGATGTGTTCCGGTAGCCTTGTGGGCTTGTCGGGAGGTAGGAGAGTTTTCTCGGTGGGTTGAGACCCGCGCAACCGGTGGACTATACCGGTGCGACGAGGAGACCCGGTGGCTGTACTAGCGCTTTCGATGTTCGAAAAGCGGTGTGTGATGTCTGGACGTTGATTCTGAGATGTTTTGGCACTGTTCCTGTTTTCTTGGTGGTCGAGACCCGAGTACTCGGAGAGCTGTTCCGGTGCCTTGAGGAGACCACTGTTATTGTTATCGTATTGTACGCAGTGTGTTCTCCCCGCTCACCCGTTTGGGCTCAGCGGGGGTGACGGGGCCCGGTGCGGCTAGCTGCCGGCGCCCCTACTTAAGCCCGCTAGGGGCTCATTTGTTCTCTCTCCTTGTTCTTTATATTCAACGTTCCAGACTTAGCCAAATTTTTGCCATCTTACATTGCACTCACACACAGAGCTCATGTTCGTTTTTGAATGGGCCTGCATGCCCTAATTGTTTTTTCCATTTTGGTATCAGAGCACAGGGGGGAGTGTGAGCAGCAGAAGCAGCAGCAGTGGGCGGAACGCAAAGAGAACGCGCCACGTGGCGCCACGCCGGCAACAACGTGAGGGAGCGCGAAGCGACTGCACGTGAACGCCACAAGGGCGGTGAGCCGCACACAACAGCAATAGCGACCGCGGCGGCAAGAGTAAAAGCAGCAGCAGCCACTGTAGTAGCAGCGGCAGCAGCAGCAGTCAGTGCAATTACGGCGCAGCAGTAGCAGCAAGAGCAGCTACAACAACGCATCAGCCGGTGTAGCAGCGACGTCACTAGCAGCATCACATAGCAGCAGTAGCAGCCACTGCATCAGCGGCACTAGCAGCAGCAGCGTGCAGCAGCAAGTAGTAGCGGCGGCAGCAGCAAGCGGCAGTAGCGGCAACAGTAAGCAGTAGCAACAATTGCTGCGCAGTCTAGACCCAGTAGTAGTAGCAGTAGCAACTGCGGCAGCATCGAGCAGCAGTAGTTGCTACTGCTGCGCAGAGTAGTAACAATAGCAGCCGCGGCAACAGCAAGCAGTAGCGGCAGCAGCTGCTGCGTAGTCTAGCAGCAACAGTAGTAGCGTAAGCAGCAGCAGCGGCAGCATCGAGCAGCAGCAGCAGAAACAGTGGCGGAAGCAGCAGCAGCAGCATCAATCGCAGCAGCTGCGCCTGCCGCTGTAGCTACTACTGCTGGAGGGCCTTGCAGCCCTCCTGTGAGGGCCCCCGCCCCCTCGGAGGGGCCCCCTCATCCCCATCAGGGGGGCCTCTCCGAGGGGGGGGGGACCTTCGGCCCCTTTTCGGTCCCCCCTTCCCCTCCTTTCGAGGGGGCCCTCGGAGGGCCCCGTCGAGCCCCTCCGAAGGGTCCCTCGGAGGGGCATGTTGGCTCCGTCGGCCGACGGACGGAGGGAGGGGCAGACCCCCCCCCCCTTTCCCTCACTCACTCGCTCGCTCGCTCCCCTCGCTCGCTCGTTTTTTTTTTTTTTGCGAGCGAGCGAGGAGTGAAGAGGGGGGGGTGGGGCGACATGACATCGCCCCCTCAACTTTTTTATTCCCCCCCTCCATCCTGACCTGCCCCCATTCTGGGGGCCAATCCAGAACCGGGTGCAGGCAAACCCGGGGTGAGAGAAAAAAAAAAGGGAAAAAAGCGACGAGAAGCCTGGAAAAAAAGGGATGGGGGTTGGGAGAGAGTGAGATAGAGAGAAAAAACGTGGCAATTGAGGGCAACAAAAAAGGGGGGGGGGAGGGGCTGGCTGAGGGCAAAGAGAAAAGAAAAGGAAGGGGGGGCCTGAGGGCTATTGAATACAGACCAAAAAAAAGGGTAATCTTCCAACTACCACCGCCGCAGCAGTCGCAACTTCATAGCCGATGACTACTTAGTGCGGCGGCTGCGCGAGAGCTTGCACTTTTGCCTTCAGAGCCAACAGCGGACTGTCATCAGCAACGATCTCCGCTTCGAGACGCGTCGTGGACTGGCGTCTTCCTGGGGCCCGTGGATTGGTGCGCGCACTTCACCCCGTAGGATCGGCAGCCGATTCGAGTCTTACCAGCTTCGAGGGCTGGGTCGTCTACCGCTTGGAGCAGCAGCCACACCTGCAGCCGCCACCCCTTCTAGTCTTGGAGCAGTCTTTGCTCTATTAGTGGCAGCAGCATTAGTGGCCGCAGTTAGTCAGACTGTTCTCTCCGGGCATACTGTGGTAGTGCAGCTTGTCCGTCTGGTCACGTTTGCTGACCCGGACGCCGTGACCTCCAAGAGTGACTATACCTACGGGCCCCGTTCGCTCCCGTGACTTGGTGTTCACCACCGGGAGTAGGTGCCCTTGGTACCTATCCATCGTCCAGCGCATGAGATGAGTGCGCGAACATCTGAGTAGGCGCCCCGCGTGTTCGCCTACTACTACTGTGGTGATGGACGTCATGGTTGACGTCGCTGTTGGATGCGTCCTCCGGGCTGGCATCCACCTTGGCTACAGCCTCGTCCGAGCCTATGTCCTCCACAGCATACGGATCTGCCGGCATTGGCAAATCCCTTAGCTGGACCTCTGGCGAGCATATTCGCTGAGATCCACGGCCTCCGCCAGACAGTGCAGCGGCTTTGTGACCTCGTCGTCACTGAGCGTGCTTCTGCTACTCGTTTGTCGACGGCCTCTTCGATCACATCTCCTCCATCCTCTCCTCCATCCTCTCCTCATTCCTCATCCAATGGTGTACCATCAGCTCTATCTGCCAGCGAGTCCCAGGCTGCCACAATCCTTTCGATCCTCCACTCTGCTGCGACCACGACGCCATCTCGAGATGACATGTCTTCATGCAGTCGTTCCAGTCGAGTGACTTTGCGACGTCAGCGTCAGCGCTCCGCACGACATACGCCGGTTTTGAAACATCCTCCACCTCCTCGGCCTCCGTTGTTGCACCTGTCGAGGGGGAACGTGGTCACCGCACATTGCTTGATGTGACCGTAGCGACAAGATCCGCACTCGCGCCGGGCTGTGCTGCCCGAGTGTCAGCTCAGGCAGATTCTGATGATACGGAGACAGCACATGGCGTGGAGTCCGACCCCGATGTGGAGTTCATTGTTGAGAGTTGCCTTCCATTGTCCAGGCTAGATCCAGATCTTCCACAGCAACAGGTGACATCAGGAGGAGCGCAGACACGGCGTCCTTGGACGGTGCCACTCGCGTCTCCGACCGCAGGAGGCCTAGAGGTGGCATAGGAGTCTCGTACAGATCGAGATGCATCCATCATACTTTTGGGGGAGAGCGTGCAGCAGACTTACACCAGTCCGGTGGATGTTGGGGTACTTGGGACGTGCATGTCATTGAGATCGACATCTACGCTGGGGCAGCAGCCGGACATTGTGCAGCAGCTGGACATTGTGCAGCAGCAGGTTGCATCAGGAAGAGTGCAGGTCCCGCGTGCCTTGGCGATGCCACTTGTGACTCCAACCAGTAGCGGCCTGGTGGTGGCACAGCAGTCTTGTGCAGATCGGGATGCCCCACACGGATCTTCAGGGGTGTTGGCACACAAGATTCACACCAGTACGATAGCAGTCGTAGTGCATGAGCAGAGTCGGCCGATTGATCTTTTGGAGGTTGAGGCATTCTCGAGAGCAGCAGTTCTGAGAGACATCGCGGGGACATATGCTGCAGCAGACACAACAGGCTCCACCGTCTCATCTGCGGTATATGAGGACCAGCTTCAGCGTGAGGAGTCGTCCATCTTCCCACAGTCTCCGGGTTCCCGTACCCACGACAAAGCAGCGACATACATGACGGAGTCAGATGATGGTCCTTACTCTATCATCGAGCAGGTGGTAGCAACCAGCGTTCCCGACGAGATAATGTGTGAGCGCCAGCTGTGCTTGTTGGTCGCCTTGACGGACATTGTCGAGCCGGACGCCTGCACACCTGTGTCCACTACGGCAACAGTTGAGGACAGTGGTGCAGGTCCCTACATGCAGATGGAGTCACCTCGTCAGCTGGAGCTGAGTTCTACCCCTTCGTGTTCACCTGCTGGTGACTTAGCTGATCACATGGACACTGAGAGTGGCAATACCTGCACGGACGACATTTCTACATGCTCCACGGACTCTGACGACTCATCCTTCTCCTTCTCTCTCGGCATGCGACCGCTCACTCCTCGTTTGATAGACACGAGTTGTGATGTGGATGTGACACCTGCAGCTGCATCCGATGTTCCAGCGTCTCAGCACATTAGGAGCTTGGTTGACCCCCAGGAGGATGCAGCAGTACCAGTTTGATCGTCTTCAGCAGCAGATATGTAGGTGGCGCTGTACTCACGAGTTGTGCACTCTGCATGTGCAGCATCCAGTGAGGCAGAGTTTATTCTACACCAGGTCGACATGGGCCACCTCGACATGTCCGAGGCAGATTATGCTGATCTGCAAGAGCGTGTAGCCATGCTACAACGGAAGATGATGGCAGTGTGTGAGCGATTCTCAGAGGAGGGCAACATCACTGTTGCCGACAAGAGCCTTCCTCCAGCAGCATCTGGCACACCTATACCCGGGGATTATCTTGTACGAGCTTCGCGTATGACGTCTGTTGGAGACACTGTCATAGGAGAGGTGAGCGTGTCTTCGTCTTCCGCTATCCTGGCTCCTATCGACCCCATCATCGCTCTTCCTTCCTCTTCTGCTGCCGTCACGTACCTTCATCCACCCGACTCACCTGCCACATCTTCATCTTCATCCACGAGTGGTGATCCGGTTCGACACTCCAGCTCTCCTCTTCTGGCAGTATACCCTTGTGTCTCAGGGTGTGCTATCTCGTATCGGAGACCAGCTTCGCCACTTCATCCACGCACGCTGCTCGCCCATTCCCGTTCCTCCGGCGCACACAGATGCATCGCGACAGTGTGGAGGCAGGAGAGACTGTGAGTTGGGACCCTTGGCAGTCACGCAAGGACTTGTATACCCCAGGTGATGCAGATTCATGTGAGGAGTGTTGTGCTTTGTGCCGTTCCTGTACAGTTTACTGTGACCACTCGGCCATGTCCATACTCGTGCGAATCCCTGAGGCAGACGGCCCTGGTGACACCGACGCGACGACAAGCGGCGGACTACCTGCTTGGAGCTGACCGACCACTGATCCAGAGCCCCAAATGCCACCGGGACTCTCTTTTGTGTCTTTTACGTCTTGTAGGCGTCTCTTAGCGGACTGGCCATGATGCCTATTTGCATGTTTTTGCATTGTATGCTCACTCTCAGTCAATGGATGCATGCATGTGACCAGTCGTAGCATCCGTCTTTTAATTCTGCACGCCTAGGTTTAGACGGCGTAGCATTCTGACATGTGTGTGCAGAGTTACGGCCAAAAACAGTGGTTTTGGGCCAGTTTTAGGACAGCTCTTGGACTGCCGCGTGCGACGCCCGCCGTGCGCCGCGGCAGGTATTTATGCCTTGGACCTGTCATTTGTCATTTCTCTCTGCATATGTTATATTGAAGCATTTTGACACTGTGTCTTGTGTCTCCGAGCCAAACCCTTGCCGTTGTGTGAACGACCTGTGACCGTCGTCACCGTCGGATCAGGCACTGACGCCCGGTCAGCGGCTGTGTTGCTAGGAAGCTTCTACGCACTTTCTCTTGGTATCAGAGTAGTGAGACAGTTCTCACTGAGCTGCGGAGCAGAGACACAGCAGAGCAGCAGTAGTGAGAGTCACCGCTGTTGTAGAGTTTCTGGGGTCTGTTGGAGACGGCCGGGCGCCGTCAACGCACTCCACCCACCACGTGAGATCGCAGAGGCAGTAGCAGCGGTGTGTACCACCACGTAGAGGTGTGTGGTGGCTACAGTACGTGCAGCCGCCCTCCCACAGCCGCAGGAGCAGAGCAGCAGCAGCAGAGGCGGCGGCAGCAGTAGCGTAGCAGCAGCGGCCGAAGCAGCAGTGTGGCAGCAGCGACGGCAGCAGCAGCGCAGCAACAGCGTAGCAGCAGCGTTGGCAGCAGCAGTGCAGCAGTGGCAGCGGCGGCAGCGGCACAACAGCAACAGCGGCAGTCGCGGCGGCAGCAGCAGCGCACCTCCACCTGTATCCCCGGTACGATCCTCACCTGACTTCCCCAGTGATCACCCCCTTCCAGGAATTTTCCCCGTCTCTGGCCCTCCTCAGCCTGCGGTTGCTCTCCCCACGGAGCGGTTGCCAAAGGACATTGAGGCACCACCTCCACGGTATATCAGCGAGGATGGATTTGACTGCTGGGAGATCCTGTTTCAGGTGTGGGCTAGTTCCGAGGGAGTGTGGCCTTACTACCACAGCCCATACCAGTCTACAGATCCTGCACAGATACTGACAGCAGCCCGGGCCATGCGAAGACTTCTCTATGCCATGCCACGCAAGACTGTCGTCGACTTCCGCCCCTTCCTTGGCGAGGCTGGCACAAGCACCGGAGCTGATCCTCGTGGAGGCTGGGATCTGGCGTTGTCCCTACTGGCCGCAGAGACGTACGCCACGCAAGTGTCACACATTCGTGCTTTCCACTCGCTCCGTCAGGGACCAGCGGAGCCTGCGGCGGATTACTGGCGATGTGCCATGCATATTTACACACATTTGGGGACCTCACGGAGCACACAACTGTGGGCACTTCAGACGATCATGCTCGGAGTTTGCCTGGAGTACACCAACATCTTCACCCGATACAGCGACGCTTCTCTTGAGCCTTTCTCAGCAACTCTGTAGCTTCTCCCTTGGGCGCATCAGCTTTTCCTCCAGGTGACATCGGCCCGCGAGGCAGTAGTAGCGCATAAGGAGACTTTCCTCGCTGTAGCAGTCCACGCATCACCACCATCCTCCCTCCTGCAGTCACCCTCATTCACCTCCATCACGACCTCATCTTCCTCCTCCTCTTTGACCCCGTCTACACCCACGCAGACGCAGGGCGTTGCAGCACCGGCCCAGGGGAAGAAGAAGAATAGGAAGCACGGATCGAGTTAGCAGCAGCCGTCATCCAGTGGTAGCAGTGGCCGTTTCGTGCAGTGCTACAAATGTGGAGGTACCCATCGCTACACCGAGTGCCAACAGCCGCTTGATTGGGAGCGCATTCCTCGTGGACTTCAGGCTACCCATGCTGCTCGCACCACGTCCGGCACGTCGCCCGCACACTCCTCTGGACGCGCGGCGACCACGACTGCAGCTGTTCCTGCGTCCTCACTAGCGAGCACCAGTGATCCAGACCCACGTGACCGCACCATCGCCGAGCTTCGTCATCTTGTGGCGCTTCGCTTTCAGAGAGGTGCGAGTGTGTTGTCATCGTCGAGTGGGTCACAGACTGCTTGTTCGTCCATCCTCGTGACTCGTGATGACACGTGTGGGGGAGCAAAGTCCGCATGTGATGATGTTGGGCCTGACTGCACTGACTGGATTCATGAGTCTCACCTTCGTGATGTACGTCGTTCCTTCCCACTGACGGCTAAGGGTCCCTCTGATGCCGAGTGTTCCATTGCTTGTTGTACAGTGACATCCACCAGTCGTGACTCCGGTGGCACTTGGATCATCGATTCCGGTGCCACCCACCACATGACGTGCCGTCGTAGTGATTTTGTGGTACTTGGTCCTGTCACGACTGTCCGTTCTGTTCGTACAGGCTCTGGTCAGTCCT
>SZWC01008386.1:0-20993 GCA_023375785.1 Penium margaritaceum | reverse complement strand
CCCCCCCCCCCCCCCCCCCCCCCCCCCAGCCATCACCTTCTTCTCTGTCTCGCTTCAGGAGGGAGGATGTAGCACACACACCTGGTTTTGAAAAGTGGCCATACTCTACTAAGTGGTGGTGACGACATTGCTACTGCGCATTGTACCTTCTCTTTCAGGGTGTTGTACCTATTGGCTTGAAGGATGGATTAAAAAATGAATGAGTCAGAAAATTGGTCTTTCATGTCGCATTTCACGTGGCACTGTAGTGCTAACGTCAGCATTTATTTTCCTGAAAGTATGTAAAGTTCCTTTGTGGAGTTTGTGGTGGTTGCTAAGGGGATTCAATATTGGCGTGTGAGCTCATGCGTGGGGTTATCATACTCCCACTACGTTGGGACCTGCCAAACCTAGCTGCAAAGGGGCCCTGCTGTAACGAGCAAAGAAGAAGACATAAATGTAGTTGCTCAAGGTTGGTGATGTTATTTGGGGTGTTTTGGGGTTCAACGAGGACAGGAAAACAACTTGATACCATGAATGTTTGCAGACTTCAATCCGGACACACCTGGGTCTTGCGGCTCACGGACATGGGCTGCCATGCCCGACGTGGCCCTCGTCGTCCATGCATCATACCCCTCAATCATAAGGGCTGCAATTGTGGGATGTTAGGGTGAGGAGGATGGGTTGCCACATTGAAAAGGAGCAAGAAAACGTCGGCGGACAGCTGGGACTTGTTCCTCTGCACTCCCGAATGTTTCTTCTATCAACATTTGGAGCATTCTCCTAACATCTCTTGCATCCTCACTTGCCACATTTTTATGCAAAAAAGAGCTCATCAAGACAAAGCATCCTGAATTTATCCAAGTATGGCCTGGGAAAATTGCTCATTCCTGCCATGAAGGTGGCCATCTTCATGGCAGAATTGAATAAGGTTTTCAGGCTACCACTACATCTTCATTTATGCGATGAAGGTGGCCACGAGATTTGTAGCACTACAACAATTTTGTAGTGGTGGTAGCGGGCGAGATAGGCCACCTTATTGCTATGATGCAGATATAGTTGTAGCCAGATTGAGATCCATCCTTGTGAGGTACAAAGCCTCATGGGGCTGATGGAGGGGCTCCCTGACTTCTGAAAGCAAACACTGGCTCTTGATTATCAGCTTAAATGATATCCAACAGTTTATGCAGACATGCAACTACCCCATGTTTTCTTCAAAAACAACACCGGAATAACCTGTAGAGACAACAAGGGATAAATGAATCCCTGTCTCGTCATCTCGACGGCTATTTTTTTAGCTCCTACAACTGTGCATTGCTCATGTGATGCGTTGTAGACAGAGGTGCGAACACTCCGTGATAGAGATTATGGTCCACATCCGGCTCCTATGGAAACCCATCGGAAGGGTGTGAGGGAACACTTCCTGTAAACACACTGTAAACAGCTTGTTATGTACCACAAAAAACATGCCTTGGGTCCCTGGTTGCTCACCATTCTCCTCATGCGTTGCGTCATGCGTCGTGTCCTCTGGTTTTTCAAAGATGTTCTCCACGTCTTGCATGAAAGCCCAGTAAACATACTCATGTTACCTCATCATGCACTTTAAAGGAGAAACTTGAGCACCATCGGATTTGGTGGCTCATTGCATGGAGTTGATTGTTGTAGTGCATCCTCCTTCTAATTCTCCTCTTAATGGGCCTCTCGCTTGGACCACATAAGCAGATGACAGTATCTATTTCCAAGCTTGAATGAGATGGCGGGACTCTATTGGTGGGATTATATTCACGAGGATGAACAAGTTAGGCACCCCACCTTGAATGTACCGCCTACTTGTATGGCAGCCCATTTCTTTCTCGTGAGTAAAATCACCCACTTCTGAAAACAATATATGCTTTTAAAACTGCATTTCAGACCATAATCTAGCAAACTGCCCATCTTCTCCTTGGTCCTCTCACCCGCCCACCCAAGAGATATGTGGGTTTCATTTCTATCACACCTCAAATCCCATGCCTTGACCTTGGATGCAACATTATCTTTAACAAGAAATTTAGGTAGAGAGTGATCTTATGATTTGGTGTGGGGCCAAATGTAACACCATCTACTGTCGTACTATTTTTTTTGCTTCAAGCAACAACAAGGAACAACAAAGATGGTTACCATGATTGCAACTGGGATGGATATGATGCAATGTTTGTTTACTATGGATCAATGTGGTGGTTTCCGGCAATACAAAGATAATGTTGAAAATGTTTTTTAATCCACCAATGTGCAGGTCGGACTGAATCCGTAACCACCAATTCAGTACTGCACCCTTAAAGAATTTATAACACAGTCGTGGAAAACCAAGTACAAGCCATCCATGCTCATGGCGGTGAGTTACAACTCTAGTTAGAATGTCGTCCAGTGTTGAGCCAGTTCATCATTTGATGGAACAAATGGCTATGGCTTCCACAAGATTATAACATCGATTACGACTCAAGGTTTAGGAGAAGCTATTAATGTCTTCATTAGTGGACACTTTGAAAAATCCAAACAAAGATGTATAATTTGATCCTCCAACAAGTTCATTATGGCCTGTACGTATGCCAATAGTTGTTGCAATGCTACTATTGCTCCATTCCCTTCTCTTCAACCATAGAGCCCAGTGGAACAGTGCCGAACAAAGTCATCGCACAGCCTAGTGCAACCATTGCCTCAATTATCCTTATGTTAACACCTTTCACCAAAGTGTGTGGCTGGTGTTGAGGTCAAATTCCTTGTTCAATGAATAAGAAACCAGTGTTTCAACTGAACACACAGAGTACTCCGTTGTAGACAAATACAGAAGGTCTTTCCATTGGAGACACTACGTTGGAAAGTTATAAGAGGTTCAATGAAAACGACCCCAAAGCCGGTTTTCAGTTAGATTTCACCACTAGCCTTCGATTATCACTAAAGCTTCCTTTCAAACATTTGGAATGGTTGCAAGGTCAAAAGAATCATGTAAGGGATGCAGTCTACACACGATGATGACATGGGTAAAAAGAGAAAGGGACTCCAAGAGATGGCACACCTCTTAACTAAACTTCATGTGGAGTATTTCTTTGAAGATACATCAAAACTCGATAGGAAAAGAAATTGGCTTTGTTTCTTTGGACTTCAGATACATTACCTACAATGGATGTTTTGTTTTCTTGACACCATTTTAACAAATTCTGTGAAAGACAACGATGTGCCAAAACCTGAGAAAAAAAACACCACGGTGAGAAGCCCACCACAGTAGTTAGATATTATAAATGATTGGTTTCTCTAAGTCATTCCACACATCTGCTTCTTGTGCTATGGTGGTAGGAGGGATGGCAGAGGATGGTTTCCATCTGGTAGACGAAGGAAAGACGAGGGGTCCATAGCTATATACCATTATTGTTATGTGAGTATTGTCCATGTGTTTTGTGTGCTTATTATAGAAAATATATTCATCTTCACAATCAACCATTGGAACTAAAATACTTCAATAATTCCTTTAGTGATATGTATGACAAGGCTATAATTAAAACTTCATTGTATCTTCTTATAGACCTTCTGCATCCAAGAGTGAAACCGTCAAGCCAAGACACAAAAGTCTGATAAATTGGACCTATGCATAGTGTGGAATTATTGTGGGGGACCATGTTGTTATCAAGGGGTGTACAACATGGTATGTGGTGGGAGGGATTCACAAGAGCATGGGAGGGTGGAGAGATGATGTATGAGGTAGAACTCAACAACGGCATGGCCTCTTGAAGTCTATGAAATTCTATAGATAGTTTCTTAGATACAATAGTTATGAACATGATATATCTATGTCGTCATACTATTCCATACTGGCATTGAGGAGGAAGGAAATGTTTGTGTTGTTGGATGCTCAGAATATAGTAATGTTTTTTTCTGAAGGAGGAAATGTACTAAATGATTTTTTTACATAGATTTAAATTTAAGAGGTGTCTAGTTTGACCCTACTCTTGACGCGGACTGCCTCATGTCCGAATAAATCCAAGGATGATGTCGTAGTGCTTCCAAGGCTCTCAGATTGGCCTGTTTTGGGACCGCTCTGACAGGGGATGGCCATAGGAGGAGAAAAACAATCACAATCATTTCCTCCCCTCACATAGACGGCTATGCGTGATTTGGACGGTCGTCAAAACAACGCATGGAGCATAGTCCAAACCGGCACCATATGAGCGTCCAATTCGTTACCGGCCGGTAACTCGGCCGTTAGATTAGCATATGCAAAAACTGTTTTTGGTGGCAATGGATCCTCAGATGTATGTGGCTTGGTACAAGGCATGAAACAGCCATTAAAATCTGAAGTTGAAAATTTATATGTACGAGTATGCAAAACAGGAACCTACCTTCGTCATGATACGGACCCTTCACTTGGCGTATAGGCGAGGCACAAACAATGTAGTTCGGATCTACTGGCCTTCCTTTCTTTGTGAATCAATATTTCAACACTCATTCCATGAGTATACATATTCGAGACATGTTGTGATGTGATTCCTTCCCGTTTGTATATGCAATTGACTGTTACCAGTCGATCGTGTCCATGCAAGTAGAGATCCATAGTGAAAAAACAGTTGGGACAAGAGCACCATCTTGTGGTGATCCATCCATCACTAGCTGTAGGAAAGCTACCACAATTTCTGAGAGACTCGATGGGGTACTCTCCCCCTTTTCTGTAGCCTCTAGAGTTTTCTCAGTGGAGTAGCCTTGAATCCGATTTTCATATCTTTACATTGTGTGTCCACTAGTCAATACTGGACCCATACGTGTATGCATTGTTTGCATCGGGCTCAAGACTCTGCATTCAAAAGTTCACACGGTTTCGTATTTGGATTCTCATGTAATGACTTGGAACCAAATCCGTGGTTTTGGTCGGGTCTTGAGGCAAATTGACCTTGTCTCGTGCATCACCCACCGTGCATTGTGGTAGGTATATACGCTGTGATCTGGTCACTTGTGATATCTCTATGCACATCAAGCCTGTCGAAGCCTATAAGATTGCACACATTGCACACATCTCTCCTAGCCAACCCCTCGTTGTTCAATGGCATGAGCAGATGGGGACGCCTTAGATCAGAACACTCTCCCATGACCCAATGGTACGCATCCCCATATGCATGCAGAACTGACACGAGTTTGCAACGAGATGCTCCACAGTCCATACGCGAGCACACACACACACACACACACACACACACACACACACACACACACACACACACACACACACACACATCACTCTCAGCCACTTTAAGGCAAGGGACAAAGCCTGCAAATTTGAATGAAAACTATGAACTTTCCTCGTGACAGTGCCGTAGTTAGGCAGTCAGCCCCTTGTATGTCCGTGCCAACCCAGATGACATACATCACTTGTAACTCCATGAAATTGTACACAGAATGATATTTAACAACAACGTACTTTTTGTGTGTGCATGGAACACACCAAAGGTCTCTGGTTGTCGTAATGTAGAACGACGGAAGGAGCACAATGATGAAACTCATGAAACAAGGGTTGGAGTCACACCGCCTTAACATTCCCAACCTTAGAGCAACATACTCATTTTGCTCGTATCTAGACTCCATGCCTCACTTGTGGATGATATGTACTATGTTGCTCATTCTGCTCCCACAGTCTCCTCCCCTTCATCTCTAGTTATGCACAAAATTGTAACTAGTGCTCTCTTCCCTGAGCATCAACGTTTGCTGTGTCATCGTCTTCACCTATCTGAGCTCACACACTGTGCTCAAACACATTCACACACAGCCAGCCCTCGGTCTTGATGCAACTTCCAAAGAAAGGCCACCCTTGACCTATACTATCTAACTCCACCTCCTAGATCATGTGCATGTTGAAGCTGGTCCACACGGAACTTCTCTGTCCTCTTCTAGTTGAAACCCTCTCAAATTGGGTTCGATACAACCTTACCTGGCTGAAAACTTCACCCAGATGCGACGGATCTTCAACTTCCCCCGTAAGAGTGATGCTAGCCTTAGGAGTACACATGTTGCTCGCGATGGCCGAGCATCAGTCTCGTCACACAATCCACACCCTCCAATTGTTTCATGGTGGTGAGTTGTTAAACACAATGGATGCATTTTTTTCTTATCATGGTGTCTTCATAAACTCTTTGTCCTAGCTATATCCCAACATAACAATGTGTCAAAGACTTGGAATCACACAATGGAGGATGCGATTCTTGCCATGGAGTCTGAGTGCAGTGTCCAAGAGTCCTTTGCCTTTGAGGATTTCTTCTCACAATGTAGGACTGAAACCGATTGCTACATGGTCTCTTGTCAAATAACGTCACTCCAATGTGTTAGGGTAACATCCACTTCGCACAAGTCTGACCCAAGACGCTGAACTCTCAAGGCAATACCCTTAGTGAAGGCAAGCAACACGTGAGGACAAAAATTGTCCAAATACCCTCGCCACGCCCAAATCACCTTCAATGAGCTAGCCAGACCACCACCCGAAGTCACCATTCAACAACGATTGGGAACAGGTCATTCGCTACCACCAACCAACAACCAGTACTCTACGCGACCGGATCCTTGCGGATTGGGTCCCATAGATCCGACACGCTGCCCTAGACCACGTCCGCCTGACTACGGCTATTCACCATCGTGCTGCCCTCCAACTCCACGGATGTGGGACAAGTGTAAACAAGCAAGTATTGCATGGAGCCACGAAGTGGATCTGTACCCAAAAGCACCACCACTAGCATCGTGGTTGCTATAGCTCCATGCCTCACACCGCCCACCATAGGCGGCTTGTCTAAGTAGGACCACTAGCACTAGCACAATAACATAGAGTTAGCTGTAGATTTTTTTGCTTTGTCCTGTTGTCAATTATTTATCTATCAATCTCTATCAATCATCAGTCCTTGTATTATTGCTTCTGCCCTCGGTCTCTCGCTCTCGCTCTGACCTCGAACACACTTCTTGTCATCCATCGTCGCTTTGGGCCTCTTGGGCCTTTGCGCCTGCTCAGTCCTCATGTTGCTTTCTCATCATCCAAGTGCTCGTGCCCTTCCGTACCGCACCGAGGCTGTCCTCATTCCTTTGCCTTCAGCTATCTCTTCAAGCCTGTCCTCGTTGATCATGTGCCCTGCTCCAAGCCTTCTCGAGCCGCTTGGTCCTTTTGCTATCACTCAAGGTTCTCCTGCCCTTGCTCCATCGAGCATATCTAAAACTACCGTACTCCCACTCATATTTGGAATTTTTTTTCTGTTTCCGGTCCAGCCCGTAATTCTGTTCTGCCTTCCTCGCTAGTGGGCGAAAAGTATAATGAAATCGATGTTTGAATAAAATCGGTCTGAAAAAAATTGACCAGGCCGATCAGCGCGTGTATCCTATCACGGGTTCACGGGTGTGTATCCTATCTCACACACAATCAGCGTGTGCCGGTAGTGCACGTGCTGTGCTGTCCAGTGACATGCCAAGCCTGGCCTGTCGGGGAATAGCGCACCACACGTTTGCTCCCAATAAATGGTGTGCGAGCGGGGATTAGAACAGGCCACTTTGATTTTATCTGCGGGCATCCTGGTTGACCGCCCCTAGTCAACGGCCCAAAATTCAACCCCGGGTGGTCGAAATAAACATATGAGATATTCCTTCTGAAACGACCTTCTGAAATGTTTTGTGGGAGTACGGTATCATGTTGACGTTACAATCCTCTCAAACACTATCTTCATCCTTAGTACAAGGGAACTTCCCGTGATGTTCATCCATCTGCCAGCATTCTATTCCTTCATGGAAGCTTCCACATGGTCCTCTTGATCTTCTTTAGCTCCCTCTCACCTTCAGCAACTTCTCTCGTCTTCTTGACACGATACGAATTGTGATTTGGCCATCATGGTGACATTTTTTTCGCTTTTTTCTGAGTCTCTATAGCCTACGGTTGGTACACCGAGGACCAGCAGTGGTCCAATGTCTCACCTTTGGGTTGCATGTGTGCCTTTCTCTGCATTTTCACATGGTCGAAGGCATGGTGCTTTTAATATTCTTCTCGCCACCGCACTGTTGAGTCTTGAGATGCCACCTTGTTTTTAGATCTCACCTACCAAGACATGTCCAATATTATGTCACTGGCTACCGGTCCCGTTCCCACTTATGTGGCTTCCCAGTGGATGGAGAAAGATAAGTCTATGGATGGGTCCATCTAGATCCCATCACCTTTAGTGTCATTTTCGGACGATGACGACCTGGCCATCATGGCTGTGGATCACATTGCCAATTGAATTCCCACTGGCATACATGGTCATATGCCTGCGATAGTCCCATAGGAACACCGAATCATGTGCATGCATCATTCCTCAATGGCACACCTGCTCATGTGCCTGCACTGTTCATACTCACACACTTGATCGTGTGCTCGCGTCAATCCTCACTAGAAAGCCTGATCCTACGTCTACATCTGTCCCTCTGTCTTCCCCTCTTTCCTAACCTCCGGAAAAGCCTTTCACTTCCCCTATGTCCGTCCATGCATCTCCTGCGTCTGCATCCTCTCTGCTTGCATGCAAGTCTACAGCCATTGCGGCTACATCCCTTTCCATTGCTCTGCAACTCAAGGTGAGCACCTCAGCCTCGGATTTTTCCCGCAAGCATCATGGTCATCTTTGAGCACTTCCTTCATTTACTTTGTGAATGTTTAATCCAACTCCTATATTCCTTGTGCGCAGTACCAGGACTGGCGAACCTAGCATGAATTTCCTTGGTTTAAGTGTCTGCGCCGAGTAGAATGAGGTATACCCAGTGTGTCCTGGTGGCCACAAGTTGGTCTCTTGTGAGTTCTTAGTCACTTACGATGTCGCAGCCAACCTTGTCCTAGTGACATCCATACCGGAAGCGTATATCCTGGCCATCTAGAGCTCCCCCTTAATGGAAGTACAATCGGCAAAGGACACAATGTTGTGATGCACCGTCTCTGAGGATGAGCTCATAGCTATGAAAGAGCATGGTATCTACGATCTTGTTGACCTTTTGCTTGGACAAAAAGTTGTACATGCCACGTGGGTTTTTTGCAAGAAGGTGAAGTGTAACGGTTCACTGGATAAGTGAAAGGCTTGCTTGATGGCCTAGGGACAGTCACAGTTTAAGGGTATTGACTTCACCGACACCTTTGGATGCATTGGGTGGAAGACATAGACTTGTGCTCTATTCAACATCATTTCTCAGCACGGTTGGGAGCTCCACCAGGTCAATATATACAACATATTTCGACACGCTACTCTAGAGGGGGAGATCCATATGGTCCAACCACATGGCTTTGAGGTCGGTGACAAGGACCCGCGCTTCTACAAAACCTTGTACAGTGTCAAACAGTCATCTTGATTTTGGAATACAAGGATATCTGTCACGCTGAGTCAGTCAGACTATGAGCAGAGTGACAACAATCTGTTCTTTTTTTTCTCTCTCTAGTGGAGAGCTAAACGCTTTGCCACCATGATGGTCTACGATGACAACCTACTCGTAACATTCATTATGAAGTAGGTAATGGTGGCCCTGCAGAAGTATTCCTCGCAATGCAGAAGTATTCACTATGCGTGAATAGTAGTGAACCAAGCACACCATGTTTGTACCGTGGGGTAGCAGTTTTCTTACCTCCTCACCACTGTTTCAAAAGCCTCCAAACCCATCACACCAGACGGGCTGGATTCATTTACAGTGGATGGTCCAATTTTCTGGAAACAAACAACGGGCGTGATCCTGTACTTGCGCCGTGATTGCTCTCTGATGTTCTTGGCCATAACCACTAAACCTAGCGTTACTTTCGCCATCAACCTCCTTGCACACTTCTCAAAGTGCCCTCAATTATTCGACTGGTTTGGTACGTTTTTGTACATCCCGCCTCAATCCCTACTGTCATCAGTGTAGTCGACAACTACACAAATAGTGACTAGGCTTGGAGCCCTGATAGATGCAGTTGTACAAGTTATGTGTTCCTATTGGGTGGCACTATTCTATTGTGGTAAAGTGGCAAGCATGGATGCATTGCCTGTAGCTCACTAGAGATAACGTACTATCATCCATACTAGTCCCTTTTTTCATTTGCTTTTTAGTGCCATCTATATTCTCATGTATTTGGTTATTTCTTTATTTTTTTACAAGGAATTTGGTGAGAAAAAAATCCTTTTCCGAGAAGAAAAAACGTGATTTACGTGTCTCCACATGTGCTTTGGGTGTGAAGGAATCCTTTTTGTAACACATGGGTGAACCAAAAGAATTAATTTGCATGGATATGGATGACAGTGAGGTATGTCGCTTTGGGAGCTGATTATGTCAAGGTGGTGTGCATGCAATGCTTGTATTTTAAGTTTGTTTGTTTGTTCCTTCCATCATGTATGCAAGAAGGAAATTGGGACTAAGCATCACTTTGTGCATGATTTTGTGGAGACGCATGTGATACCTGTCATCTGTGTTGGCACGGACATGCAGCGTGCTGACTTCCTGACCAAGGCACTAGCGCGTGGAATGCTCATAGTAGCCATTCGTTACGCTGGGCTGCAATTCTTGCCTAAGAGTGGCTAAGAATGGAGTGTGTACTTATGGACTATTGAGCATCTTGTTGCACTCTCCTATCAGTTCTGGATGCGTATGGAAATGCATCCAGCACTTCATGGTGGATTGTTGTGATGTGAGCCATCCCCATTTGTACAAACATCTTTCTGTCACCCATATTTGTGCAAACAAATTCGTTTAGTTCGCCCATGTGTCACGTAAAAAATTCCTTCACACCAAAAGTACATGTCGAGACATGTGAATCATGTTTTTCCTTCCCAGAATGGATTCTCACCAAATTCCTCGTTCAAACAATTCAAAGATAACCAAGTATGGGAGAATATAGATGGCACTAAAAAGCAAATGAAAAAAGGGGCTAATATGGATGACAGTACGGTAGTTGACTGTGATCACTCAACAGTGTTCACGCACGTGCCGAGCCTTAATGTAGACCCACCTGCCGCCGGAGCATCGTTGGGTGGATCTACCCATCACCAGTTGGAGATTAACCACCATGATATGTCAGGATACTTTCCCCTTTTCATAGCCTCCACATCCATTCGTGTATGTAGTCGTTGCTTTCAGATCGAGACTTTTCATCTCTAGGTTCAGACGGTTTGCATTTCGATGCATGTACTCTGGCCTATGGCAAAACCAGTGGTTTTCGGCCGGGCTTTAGGTCAATGTGAACGCCTTGCGTGTATCATCCATCGTTTACCGCAGCATGTATGCATACTTTGAGCTGGTCGGTTTTCATTTCTCTATGCACATTGAATTTGTTGAAGCTTCTGAGATAATGTGTGTCCTCCCTAGCCAAACCCTTGTTGTTCTTCCACCTCCCTTGTATGCCAGTGCGTGACCTGAATGGATTGTCTTGCCATATCAGCGACAGTCCGCTAGGAAGTTTCCAGGCATCTTCTAAAGATGTTCATTATGCATTCATAAGATGGGTGATAAGGCAAACATCAGCATGTTGTATATTCACTCGCGATCCATTTTGTGAACTCCTCCATGTTGGTCTATTGTACCAGGTTTTTTTTTTCATCTCAAGATTGTAACCAATGGGAACAGGATGCGTTGGGATATGGAGGTGGGGTTCATCCAGACATTGAAGCAAGATTTGGGGTTAAATCGTGCCCTACAAACTACGAGTATACTTTCCAGACCTTCCACTAGATATGGGTTTTGTTATGATCGCGATGTTCTTTCCACTTAATGCATAGTCAAGGGGCATGGTGACTAGACCTACTGATTTGGAAGAGATTCCTCCTCCCCCATACCTCATGGAAGAAGATGTTACCTGTGAGATGGCAAGCGTTATGTTTTGTTGCAGAAGGGTGGAGTGGTGTTGCGACCCAGAAGTGCACGAGTCCCTCAACTCTGCGAGTGGACATTTATGTCCTCATATTCATGGCCCATCACGCTTTGATCTCAAGATTTTTACACTCTTTTACCAAGCGTACTCTGGCCACCTGCGCTGGCCTCCGGTTCTCACATATACGACCACTTTCTAGAGCGGTCAACAAGAGTATCACAAACGGTACCAATGTTTTGAAATTGTTTGGTGAACTTCTTGACGACACGAAACATTCTAAGACCATGCTCAACATTCTTAAAACCCCCCAAAATCTTCGTGGAGTTTCTCAAAGCGGTCACTCAGGATTCGGGGTCGCACGTGTCATTCAACTTGAGCGTCCAAGACCCCACGTATGCCTCGTTGAATTTCTCTCCATTGTATGCATATGCTCCAGTTGTTCGACACTTTTCATTTAAGTATACTTACTGCTTTAAGTATACTTCGGGACTCGAGACCTTCAACATCCATCTGCTCCACAAAGCAAGGAGATAATGGAGGAGCTTCATATTGCGCATGCACGGGAAGCAAAACTCTTCGAGATAAATCGTGAAATCTCGAGCAAGCTCTGAATGCGACCAGCCCTTTGTGAGCCTAAGAACTCTAAAGGACCAAAGCACATAATGTGGCTCACGACTTTGGAAGTGTGCTTTACCGCTATTGGTGTCAACAACGACAACAAGAAAATTGACCTCGCGGGCTGGCTTTTGTGTGGCACGGCTTGAAGTTGGCGGTCTGATTTAAAGACCATCCAACATTAACAAGAGACCGGCAGAGTTGGATCAACGGGCCACGCGACTGCTCTCATATCATTGACCGCTTGTGTTTGACCTCTCGAGTGTATCAATTCATTGTGGCAGGACTCGTTGACTCCACCAGAGAGCTGGATGGACTTCGCATGTGCCCACGGGGCCACTCGCACGCTTTGGAAAAATGAAAGAGAAGTCTGACGCATGGTACAGGCTCTAAGGACTACGGCAGTAGTCTAGAGTGGCAGAGTACACACTGCATATCTGCAAAGGAATCATCAACAATGACCTCGCTCACAAACAACTCTGTTTCTACTATTCCAAAATCCTCAAGTGCAACATCAGGCAAGCAATGACCACAGTCGTTCCACCACCATTCGTGGATGATCACACCAATCGATTGCATCAACAATGCCAGCTACAATGCTATGATGCAAGAATCCAACAATTGGTGACCCGAAGGCCACAGCTCATATCGTGGCGGAGGGATGTCGCAGTCGACGAAAACATGGTCTCCAATGATTGACTCTATGGATCATTGCGATCGACCGCTGTGCATGACTTGCGAGAAGCCAGGTTACATCTCGTACGATTATCAAAAATGGTAGGAACGGGCAAAAAATGGGGAGAAGTTGAAGAGAAATGTTGAGGAGTCCAAAAGCAGTAAAGGCAAGAGTGGACGAAAAAACTCTTTTTCGTTGAAAAAAATTGGTGCCAACTGATTGCCAATCTGAGTGGCTGACATCGCTGCAAATGAGGGTTCCTAATATCAAAAGTTCAAAGAGGAATACAGGGATGATCAAACAGCGATCATGTTGCACATTCAACCGAGGGATTGTAAAGGTCGCAAAACAGTACTGGCAGTATTAGATGGAGGAGCTTCTCACTGTTTTGTAATCAACAACATGGTTTTTAAGCTGGTTTTGAAGACAAAACAAGGGGTTTCAAAGGGAAAAATCCGTCGATGGATGACTGCAAATCTGTTAAGTTTGCGAACCTCTTTGATTGCAAATCAGAGATCTTGACGACGTAACATTCTAGAGACGGACGGTCTGGACGGTCCGGACGGACAATCCGTCGGTGGCTATTCCACGTGGAAACGAGGGAAGCACATGAAATCACAGTAGCAAACAAACCATAGCGGCCTGGACACTCGACGAATTTGCAACTGTTGCAAAGGATTTTATACCACTGTTTGAGGAGTTTGAAGGGGTTTTTCCCGATGAACTGCCATAAGAGTTACCAGTAGAACAAAACATCAACCACCAAGCAGGCCTCAAGCCAGGAAACAAACAAACCACTGAGGGGACTCAACGGATGAGCGATCACAAGCTGATAGACCTTAACAATAGCTAGAGGAGATGCTCAGTCAGGGATTCATCAGGCCATCCACATCGCCATACGCTACGTTCTTTTTTAGAAATATAAAATCGGTTAGGTGCGGATGTGGGTGGACTACCAAGCGTTAATGACATCACCATCAAGAACTGCTACCCTCTTCCGTAACAAAACAAAGAAATGTGTCCAACTCCGTCGGGCGATAACTTCCACCAAAGTCAACCTACATACCGGGTATCATCAGATCCGTGCATCTAGTGTGGACATGGAGAAGATGGCATTCTGCACTGGATACAAAAAAGTCTAGTTCATGACTATGTCGCTGCGACTAATAAGTACCCCCACAGTATTTATGGCGGCAATTGACAATCCTTTTCGGCCATGTGTCAGTGACTTCTTTGTCATTTATCCCGTCAACATCGTAGTGCACAACCGAATCCAAAGGAGCATAATGAACATATCCAAAAGAGGAAATTGTATGGACATCTCTTGAAATGCAACTTCGGTCGCCATTCAATAAAGTTTTTAGGCCACATCATTGGCAGATGACAGATTACCATGGACACGAAGAAGTTGTGGTGGTCGATGATTGGCCGACGCCGAATAACATTTGGCACGTATATGTGTTTTGGGGATTTTACAAATACTATTGTTGATTTGTGAAGCACTATGCCCGGGTGTCAACATCTCGCTCCAATCTCATTCGTAAAACAATCGAGCGAAGTTGGAGAGACAGAAAAGAAAAGGTGTTTAATGTTTTAGTAATGCTCTGACCTTGGCAACAGTCCTAAGATTGGCGAATGCAACGGTGGACTATGTCATGGCCACCCCTGCGTTCGATCCAATGATCAAAGCGGTTCTCTGAACCGCTCCAATTGTCTCCACCAAGATAACATGGTGGAGAACAACCGGTTGCATACATGTCGTGAAATGTTTTTGGGTCAGAACTCAACTATACGATGCACGAAAAACGAATGCTCATAGTTGTGCACGCATTCAAGACATGGTGGTGTTACTTGGAAAACCAACGATGCATCGTCCGCACCGACCACCACGCACTCAAATATCTCAAGACCTAGCCTTGACTTGGGTCATTGAATAAATCAATGGAAGGAGTTCCTCGAGTCCAACTTGGAGTGTGAAGACAAGTGTATTGTTGAAAAAACAAATTCGGCGGATGCTATGAATCAGCAACTAGACATGATGGTTGGGATTAACACATTGCTCACCGATTGATACCTATGTCTTGCAAGGTTGTTTACAAAGGGCTTTGAGGAGTTTGGCGAGTACGACGAGACCAGATTTTGGTTAGGTAACTCCTACTGAGATGTAGTTTACTCAACAGACCCTCGTATCACCAAACGAGGAGTCACGACGGAAGCTATTGGAGGAGTGCCAGAATACATGTCAAGGTGGAAACTTTGGCGAGGAAAAGATGTTGAAGAAGCAAGCAAAGTATTACTGGTGGGACCGAATCCAGGGTGACGTTCCAGTATGTTACAAATCATGCGACACCTGTCAACGGTAAACTCCTCGTCTCACATTGCCACCAGGACTACTCCAACCCTTCCCTGTTCGGGCAGAGTCATGGGTCGACACTGGCATGGATTTTGTGACAGGGTTATGTGTCACTCCGAATACTATGACACCATCCTCGTGGTGGTGGATCGATTCTCCAAAATGTTGCACTTCATTATGACAACAACCACGGTCACTTAAGAAGGAACAACGTGATATTTCGATATCATATTGTCCGCCTGCACGCCTTCCCACGTACCATCATCTGCAAGAGAGACGTTCGCTTTGCTAGTCGTATTTGGCACAAACGGATGATGCGTTTCAGTCAGATCCAACAATCAATGGCGTTCCGTCCTCAAACCGGGGAGACCAATTGGACGCTCGAACAACTCTTCTGCACTTTATGCAAAACAACATCAATGGACAGCAAAACTGTCGACCGCCGAACTCGCATACAGTTATGCAAATTCCACCTCAGTGGGTAAGATTGCATTTGAGGTGGTTTACGGCAAGGTTCCCTCCACACTAGGAGGATCACGAATCCAGAGCAACATTCCCGCAATCGATGTCCACCCATGAAACTTTTACCGCCTTTGGGAGGAACGCCGGACCCTCACAAAGATGCAAGCAACTATGAAGGGATAAGTAGACCAACATCTCAGTGACGAAATCATTAGAACTCGCGATCGCGTATTACTTAGCTCAGCGAACATCAACCTCCACGACAAGGCTGTACAAACCTCAAACCTTGATGGTTGGGTCTGAAAGATCCGGAACGAATGCAAACTTCTGACAATCTACTTAGTCTTCCACGTCAGCAAGTTTGAGCATTGCAATAAGACTCCAATGAAAAACTCCGCACCAGAGATGTCACAGATCCACCTCTTATTGAAGTCGACATGGATGCGGAGTACATGATTGAAGACATCCTCGAACATCGACGCAATGGAAAAACAACCAAGCACGTGGTCAAGTCGCATGGCTACGATGCTGCTCACAACTACTTGAGCCATACGACAACCTCCTTGACGTCGATCATCCGATTACCGTATACTATAGGCGTAAAATGCGCTAACGCGATGGGACGTCGCGAATCACAAGGAAAAAGTGCTACGTTCCAAACGTACACGAGTTCCTAAACTCCATGAGTGAGCATTTCTGTCCTTGCATTCATGGCACACTACGTGTTGATGTCGGGATTTTCATGCCGCTCGACCGAATGAATTTTGGCTACATGCCTCGACCTTTTGGTGTTCTGCTTCTGAAGGTTCTAACATATTCGACCACTTTTTAGGAGGGTCAACAGAAGTATCGCGAATCGCATCGATGTTTTAATATTGTTCAATCGTTTTATCGACAGCGTTAGAATTTTAAAAAACTGCGCCTTGATGTTCACGACCCCCCCCCCCCCCCCCCCCCCCCCCCCCCCGGACGTCCTAGCGGAGTTGCTCAAAGCGACCACTCATGCAGCATTGCACACGTCACTTGACTCGAGCGCCCATGACCCCACATATGGTTCAACGTGTTTCTCACCATTTTATATATGCTCTTGACTTGTTTGAAACTTGTCATCTACGTAGAGTTATTTCTCATAAAAGTTAACCACGAGTTGCAACTCGTGACATCATCTTCTGAACCGTTCCTTATCCCTGTGAACCATCCACGTTTCGCTCGGAGTAACATCTAGGTGGAGATTGGTTGCTCCACGTGTGTTTTCATGGTCTCTGCCTAGTGACCGCGAACGATTTGGTAAATAATGTAAGAAATATAAGCTGGATGATGTTTAACTGGGAATTGTGCAGTCTTGTGAATCTTATGGGAGTGATAGTCTATTTTTGGGGAAGATTTGACAAAAGCTGAGTTGGAGTTGGTTAGCAAGAGGTTGGAGTGATGGTAATCGGAGGAGGAAATGATCAAATATGTCATTATGGCGAATTATTGGAAAGAGGGGGAGGAGGTATAGGGAAGAAAATGATAGAGTTGGCTCACCTGAAGTGATTTAGATAAAGCGTGTAGCATTACATGAGGTTGAAAATATGAAAGGAGGATTCCGATGAATTATTTTATTATTTGATCTATTTTATCTTGGGAATTAATGTATTCACCTCTGATTATGTAGAGGTTGAGTTTGGAGCTTGAGGCCGTGCCTGGGATTCGATGAATAGGCAGCGCCTATCGACGCTTCTCAACTTGAAAGGCGAAAATGACGCCAGCATGAAAAGTTTCTCGACATTACGACTCAACATGAAGAAGAACATGTGGTTAATGAGTCATATAAGTCGGTTTACAACTATCGAAGCATTCTTTGACCTTCCAATCCGCAATCCATAAGGCATTTCAGGGATGAATCCTCTAACAGGCGCCTCAAAAGTTGAGTGGCGTCGATAGGCGATGCCTATTCATCGAATCCCAGGCACGGCCTGAATGCATCAAGTGGTCATTCAGGTTGGAAATTGGCATCACTTGTGTCGTGAGCTCAGAGTTCCAGATTGGAGTCGACGGTAGGCCATCGTTCATGTCCAGGCGATAGATTTGGCAAGTCGTCTAAATGTGACCGCCAAACGAGCTTCGGCAGTCCCCGAGCACTGTTCAAGCTGTCCGGAACGTGATTCACCTCGTTGGACAATTGGCTCAAACCTCGGGACTACCTGCCGGTGTCCCCAGGACCCGGGGACCGCCTGAAATGATTTGCAGGGCGATAGCCCCATTCGAGCATGGAGCGTCGTCTGGGCCAATGATTCTGGTGCCCTCAACCAAAACTGCTCATCTTGGCCGATAGGTAGGTTTTGCTCGCTCACGAGAGAAGTCGGATCTTGTACCGACTGCGCCTCAACAGGCCTTCCAAGAGCCCGAATGTTTCCCGTGAGCTCGTTTGCCTAACCGCGGCTTGTGATTGCCGCTTCCACTCCCACGGAACGACGTCGAGAGTCCACCGCCACGCAGATTGTTGGAAGGAACTCCAGGGCTTGGGAGTGCACAGGCAGGACATCTCGCGATGGGGAAGTTGATCTACTCCTTCGTAGCGAGGGGCACTGTGGTTCTTGCCGAGTACACCTCTTTCAAAGGAAACTTCAACACGATAGCACTGCAATGTCTGGAGAAGATGCCACAGGAGAACAACAAGTTCACGTTTCCCCATGGCGGCCACACTTTGAACTATCTGCTCGAGGGTGGATATGGTCAGTTTCTGTGTACCCGTCACTCTCCTCACCAAGTCTCCGCAACACCTCTCCCCAGTATTCGCTCACTTTGTCCCTGCCCTGCTTCGCTGTGCGCAGCTTACATGGTCCTGGCTGACCAAGATGTGCCCAGACAAATAGTTTTTGCATTTTTGGAACGCATCAAGGAGGACTTCACGAAACGATATGGAACAAAGGCCTCGACCCTTGCCGCACACTCCCTCGACAAAGAATATGGGTATGAGAGGAGCCTCGTTAGATCTCTGGTACGCGAACCGTGTGCACCCTTTTTCTGTGCCTGATTGAAAATGGCGGACTCCACTTTTGTCGCAGCCCAAAACTCAAGGAGCACATGAAGTATGTTGAGGAGCATCCGGAGGAGATGAGCAAGTTTGCCAAGATTAAGGCACAGGTCGCGGAAGTCAAGGGCGTCATGAAAGACAACATTGAGAAGGTAAGGAGGCGACAACCAAGGCGTCAAGTGTGTGCGTCTTCTATCTTGGTGTTGCTTCCTCTGTATCATCGTCACTGTGCATCGCTCGTTTGACATTTCTGCTTGTGCGGGCACCTGTGTCATCGGCAGGTTCTTCAACGTGGAGAGAAGATGGAGCTTCTTGCAGAGAAGGCTGACAGCCTGTCAGATCAGGTACGTTGAAACTCTTGTCTCGTGCTTAGTGTGCAGCATTGGCTCTGTCTCTCTGTCTCCTCTGAAGTGCTTTTTCTGTGTTTTCAGGCCAATATGTTTAAGAAGAAGGGCCAAGAGATCCGTACAAAGATGTGGTACGAAAACATGAAGGTGAAGATTGTTGTCATTGCACTTCTCATCGTCCTCGCCCTCATCATATGGCTGTCTATATGCCATGGATTTACATGCCAGTAGTGTCAGATATACTTATCTTGACGGAATAAACGGTTTCATGAGACAAGCAGCACATTGGAAGCTCCATGCTGATGGAGCTCCATGCTTTGTGAACCCAAGACCTGAAACCTGTAAGATACGATCTCTGCACTGTTGCTCTGCTGAACAAGAAAAGACAGCTCCTACGTGAAGTTGATTATTCTTTGTGTTGCCCTGTACATGATTTCCCGCAAAACCGTCTCTCAATTGAGGTGATCCATCTGAGTTATTTGGGAATGTGAACTATCCTCGTGTGTCCCCTAGACCATCTTCAGGTATACTGATAGGCTAGACTGGAGGGTGGCAAGACATTGAATATCATGGGACATACTGGATGTGGTGTCTGTATTGTCGCCGTAAGTAGACTATGAGCTACATCTAAGAAGTAGATGGATCTTAACCTTTGCCCACCAGGGGTGAATAACATAGAATATTGCAAGTGGTGTTTGAGGGCACAGAAGAGTGTGAGCACCGGACGGCGTGATTCTGAGTCAAACCAAATCCAACCACCACTCCCCCCATCCCATTCTGTGCCCATGCCAGCAGCAAGTAGTTGAGGTCTTCAAAGTGGTCAGTAACCCTATAAAACAATTATTGCACACAACCCTATCCATGCCAATGTTGTGTTTTGCAGTGAACTTAAAAAGCAATCGACTTCGAGAGGCCAATAATCATCTGGTCTACCCTTCTGGAGGAAAACGGATGCCTACAGCTGCTAAACGAATGACAGGGCTTCTGAACTGGAACCCTTTTAAAAAACATCTGAATTGATACGTGAAGAGTAGGTCATATTGACACTGGGCTATCTAATGAGCTGCACTTTGGACAGAGAGAGACCGTTGGCCAGGACATTTGCAGAAGAAAAGCATGAGAGGGGGCACTCTTAGATGTCAAGATGCAAATGCGACATTGGTACCCCTTCATTGGCCAGACAACTTCTTTACAAGGATCTTGTTCATCACAGCAGGGTTGACTCGGCCTCCTGATGCCTTCATAATCTGCTCAAGCAGTATCAGGCACCAAAGTTGTGCAGGAATACCAGGAAAACCCAATAACATACTGGCATTGAACATCCAACCCCCTCCATTCCTCCATTTCTGTTCTCCCCCTTCTCCATCATCTCTAATGTCCATTCCCAGAAGAAGCAGAGGACTATGGACGCCTCATGTCAGCTTCACTATCAAGGCCCAAGTGGACCGAGGTATGGGTGGACTATGGGAGGGGGATAGGGAGGGAGGAAGGAGGGAATGGACCAAGAGGAGGAAAGGGAGGAAGTGAGGTTTGGATGAAGGGAGGAAGGGAGCGAGGGAGGGGGGGAGGAGGAAGGAAGGAGGCGGGGGGGAAGAAGGGATGATGCGGGCGAGGAAAAGTCGTCACCAGGTACAAGGCACTTGGCCGAACAATAACAATATGTTGGCGAACCCGCTTTATCTGCCGCGGACTGGTCCCCCATACTT
>SZWC01008385.1:35783-55211 GCA_023375785.1 Penium margaritaceum | reverse complement strand
GGGAGGGGAGGGAGGGACGGGGGGGTTGGGGAGGGTGGAGGGGATGGACCTCCCCCTCCCACGATTGTCAAGAGGACCGCGGCGCTTGTGAGGTTCGGTGAGGGTGGAGTCCGGACCGCGGAGAAGGCGCACGCGCGCCGCATTCGTCGTCAGCAAAAAGACACGTCGAAAGGACTTGGAGCCACGTTAGCGCGACTCGAAAAAGCTGACAATGAGACGATGTATTCTCTGGAAGACATAAGAACTTTTTCTACAACCGAACCACAGTCTAAACTGAGTTGTGTACTTTGGTGAGCATGACAGAGTTTTCGATAACTGGACCACAATTTTCCAATTTGCATACATCTATCTTTCGCTGTCCGCTGACCAAAAAAGGAATTGCGTGGAGAGTCCAAAGAGAAGTTAGAAGCCGACAACGATTGACATCTGCGAATACGAGATTGCATGGCGTAATTCCCTACAGCAGCATCGATCATATGTTCAGGGACAAACTGCCAGCAATGCATTGGAGCATGCGCTGGCATAACTCAACGCGTAATGCATTCACACGTCGACAAACAGTGACCAATGCCAGCCAAGAAAACGAATGTCGTGTCTACACATGGACACAACGAGTAGGATGAACTGGATGGCAAGCTGTCGCAATAACTAGGGCAAACTGGACCCGGGACATGTGGCATGTCCGGGGACACTGCGCAAGCATATCCTATGCCAGATTCCACAGAGCTGAGGTCTCAATTTTGCCTTCAGATTGACCTTTCAGTGATATCCCAAGTTCTTTTACCGTCAATGCCAGATGCTTCCTCCAATCATACCTCCAATTTGTGCATGCCAGAGCTCACGCCAAAGTGTTGATCACGAAAGGAGAGGGCAGAAATCCAAGACAAGTATTGGTGGAAGGATACCAGAGACGTACGCACCGGTTCTTCCTAAGAGGGTTATGGAAAAAAAGGGGGGCCTTTCAATGGCGTCCCCTTTCCGTAGCTTGCCACCAACCACTCTCAAACGTCCATGCCAAAAATGCAGCATCCGGCATGAAGAACCGCCCAATATTGAATCTCCATGTTGACAGGTATACAAAAATAGAGCCTCACGTGGAAACCAAGGTTGAAAACAATATGTTGTACATGTTTGTCCTAGTAGCTATCCCGATAAACTTGCACACATTACGCCCCTGACATACATGAGTCCCTAAACGTTGCGTGTTGGCCCTTTTGTCATTGAATTCATGGCCCACCACGTAAAATTTTCAGGATTTTTACGCGCTTCAACCAAGGTCATTTTGGCCACCTGCTTCGACCTTCGATGTTCCATTCCAAAAGTCTCTTATGTCGACCACCTTCCGAGATGGTCATTGAAAGTGTCGCGAACTATATCCATGTTTCGATATTGTTCCATCGACTCCTCAACGGCACTGTACTTTGGTAAAGAAGCGCCTTGATATTCTTGAAGTCCCCCAGCTTTTGCGGCGGAGCTTCTAAAAACCACTCGCTATGCGACTTCACAAACTTTGCACGGCTCGAGCACCGAGAACTCGGCATATGCCTCATTCTCATTCTCGGCATTGTGTAAATATATTTGATTCACTCAACACTTGTCATCGGAAGTACAACTACTGCTTAATACTAGTTATCCATTTGTCCCAAATCCACGAATCATGTTTTGTACCACACCTCATCCCTGTAAACCACCTACGTTCCGCTCGCCGCAACACTTTGTATTAGAGCGCATCGGCGTTGGAGGGGCTACCGATGTAGGAACTACATGGCGACAACCGCGCACGAGTCCTCAACGCATCTATATCGTTTAGAAAATCGCAAACTTCGCAACGACAACGGTGAACGAAAGTAACGCACCCGGCAATGAACATTGGTCCCCAACATGAACTACAGTGATCGCGGATCAGCAACACGCGAAAAACAACACACTTCATGTGAACCAGGTGACAATGGAAGCTTTTGTGGTGAATGGTACAGCACAAACGAACCGAACGGCCAACTTGGTGACGGACCCCTCAGGCTTGGCAAACACTTCACCCCCACCGCAGCCCGCTGGGACGGCACTTGGCGCAATGGGAGACACACCACAAAAAGTGCGAATCAACGAGGGTGTAACAAATGGAGAGGAAGTTTGGCCCACTAGGCCAAAACCACGTTACGTAAGGGTTTCCGACCCTCAAGTCATCCTATCCGCCGCCACGCAGACCAAGACCAGTTTAGGCCACGTGGCACACTAACACTACATTCCTTCCACACAGGAATAGACCCGTCCTCGGTGTCCCAAATGAGTATTGAAACCCGGTGCTCTGATTCCGTGGTACTTTAGGGTCTCCGACCCTCAAGTCATCCCATTCGCCATCCTACAGGCCAGGACCAAACCAAAAAGGTGGCACACTGACGCTACAGAAGACCTATATCAGAAACTGTCATGATTCGAGAGCCTCAACATCCATCTGCTCGAACAACTCAACGTGCTGATGGATGAGCTTGGAAATTCTCGTGCGTGTGAAGAAGTGCTCACCGAGAGAATTTTACAACTCTCGAGTGAACCCCTAATTTGACCGGCAATTCTCGAGTTGTTTGATCTTGCAAACTCCAAGGGACGATTGGTCAGGACGTGGCTAATGGGTTTCGAGGTGTACTTCACTGCGAAGGTCAACAACAAGAAAAAGAAACCCACGACCTCGCGGCTTTGCTTTTGCGAGACAGAGTTCTAAGTTGGTCATCTAATCTGAAGGCCATCCAACGGGACCAAGAGAACGGCGGAGCTGGATCAAAGGCTCACACGAGCACTCTCACATCATCGACCGCATATGTACTACCTCTTGAGTAGATCAATCAGACGTGGCACGACTCCCTCAAGCTAGCAGAAAGGCAGAGCAATTTTGCATGCCACATTAGCTAGCTTTGGGAAGCTCAACGAGAATTATGTCGTATAGTACAAACTCCTACAAATGTGTCAACAATCCAGCAAGGCAGAGTATAACCGACGTTTCTAGGAGATCATCATTGGCAGTGACTTGAAACATGTTTCTAGCACAGCAAAGGACTCAAGAGAGACATTTTGCGAGCAACCGCCATTTCCGGAATCCATGACAACCTTTTGCGCATGATTGTGGCTACCGACCGCATCGAAAACAACGACCACAATGCTCAGATGCAGGAATCTAACGGCTTGCTACCCCAACACCACAGTTCTTATCGTGGCAAGGGGAAATCCTAGTCAGTGGGAACCCAGTCTTGTATGGATGTTACCACCGTCGTCCAACGCGTTCAATTGCTCTGATAGACTCACGCCAAGTCAGCCGATATCTCGCGCAGTTTTTGGAAACGGCAACAACAAGCCAAAAAGGAGGGAAGTCATAGAAAAAGAGTGAGGAGTCGGAAAGCAGCAAATGACAAGGGTAGACAATGAGGCCCCTGTACGGTGGAAAACAATCTACCGCAGACGAGGGTTCCTAAGTTAGCAAGGTTTGACGAGGGATACATGGACGACCAACTAACGATACTACTACGAGTACAATTGAGGGGTTGCAAAAGGTGCATAACGGTTTCCGACACTACTGAATGGAGGAGCTTCTCCCGGTTTTGCCAACAACGACATGGTTAAAAAGCTGGGCTTGCAAATCGAACCAAGGGTGGTTGAAGGAAAAACCGTCAACAGAAGATTGCCGATCCGTCAAGTTCGCAAACCACTTCAACTAAAAATTGGAGATTCACATGCTGTAACGGTCAAGAGGAGTTTCCCAATGCACGACTGCAAAATCATCCTCCAATGAGATTTCCTGTATCGGCACAACTCCCAGGTGGATTGGAGCAGCGGATCACTTTACGTGAGCATTGATGACACAAAGCAACATCTACCTCAGGTAGGGCATCCCACGACGCAACGACGGTTACGGGAAGTAGCAGAGGAGATTGCGGCAGCCATAAAAAGCCAACCGATATCTCTGGACATGGCGAAGCAATACCTGAAGTGCGAGCGTAAGAAATTGTAGTTACAGAGGCGACAACAATGGCCTCAACACCTGAAAAGCTCGTTGTCGTACCGAAGGTGTTTACGGAGCTCATCGAGGAGTGCAAAGGGATTTTTAAAGAGAAAATTCTGTGAGAGCTACCAGCGCAACGGAGAATAGATCATCAGATAGACCTGAAGCTGAGCAGATTATAGACGGTTAAGGAGACCCATCGAATGAGCGATCTCGAGCTCACCGAACTCAAGAAGTATTTCGACGACATGCTCAGTCATGGATTCATCAAAACCTCCACGTAACCGTATGCGACACCTGTACGTTTTGTGAAACAGAAAACTTAAGAAATGCACATGTCCGTGGACTACCAAGCGCTGAATGACATGACCATAAAAAAGCCGTAAACCCATCCTGTACAGAGACAAACTTTTGAACTAACTCTGCTGGGTTCAAAATTTCCGCAGAATCGACGCATGCAATGTCTATCATCAGATCCGCATATCCGATAAAGGGCATCAAGAAGACAACATTCTGCACCAGATATGGGCAGTTCAAGTTCATGGATGTGATGTTTTGACTCACGAATGTTTCCCACAATATGTATGGTGGCAATGAACAACATCTTCCGCGTGTACCTCGCTAACTTCGTCGTCGTATACCTCGACGACATCTTGGTGTACAGCCGCACCCAAGAGGAGCATAATGACACCAAAAAGTTCTCGAGATTTGAAAAAGAGGAGTTTTTAAGAAACTCTCAAAATGCGACTTTGGTCATCGTTTGGTCAATTTTTTGGGCCACATCATTGGTGGCGGTTGGATTCCCATGGACCTGAAAAAGGTGGAGGTGGCCGTTGATTGAGCGACACCCACAAATTTTCAGGACGTCCAAGTGATTTTGGACTTCTGCAACTACTACCATCGACTTGTAATGGAATACGGGCGAGTGTCAGTGCCTTTCTCCGATCTCAACCAGAAAACCACTAAGTGGAATTGGGGGAGTAGCAAAGAATTGTTCAACACTATGAGACCTCAGCGCCAGCCCTACGATTCACACATCAAACGGTGGACTACATCATGGCCACTGATACGTCCGACCAAGACATCGGAGCCGTTCTCCTCCAAGACAATGGTGGTGACGTACAACCAGTCGCGTATATGCCGATGACTACACAGACCGGAGTGTAAACACGCAGTGCATGAGGAAGGGATGCTTACAATCATGAACGCAGTTAAGAAACTGGAGTGTTCCTTTGAATGCCGACGATGCATCGTTTGCATGAACCATCATGCACAGAGATATCTCAAGATTTAGCCAAATCACAACCAAAGACAAACCCGATGGATGGAGTTCCTCAAATCCAACTTCAAGTATGATATCGAGTACCAACATAAAAAAACTAATCCAGCGGATGCTCTAAGTCGTCGACCAGATATAATGGCCAAGACCACCACGTAGCTTGTTGGATGAGACCCGTATCTTGTGAAGTTATTTGCAAAAGGTTGTAAGTGTTTTAGAGAAACAACAGAATCAAGTTTTGGTTTGACGGCCCCTATTGCCGATGATGGTTCACTCACCAGGTCGTTGTTCCTCCAAGGGAGGAACTATGAAGGATGCTATTGGAGGAATGCCACAATACCAGTCCAGGTGGAGACTTCGGTGTGGACAAGACGCTCAAGAAGCTGGCGAAGTACTACTGGTGGGACAAGATGCAAACCCACGTGGCGGCCTTCCGTGAATCGTTCCACACCTGTCATAGACAAAAATCACATCGCATGTGGCCACCTGGTCTACTTCAACCCCATCTTGTTCTGAGAGAGCTGTGGGCCGACATACGAATTGATTTTGTGACAAGACTGCCTGTCACTCCCAAAGGAAATGACGCCATCCTCGTCATGGTGGACAGATTCATCAAAATGTTGAACTTCATTCCGACGACAATCACCATCACCTCGGAGGGAAATGTGCAGCTCTTCATGAGTCAGATAGTGCGGCTGCATGGCGTGGCACATACCATCATCAGCGAGAGGGATGGTCGCTTCACTTGCCATTTTGGGCGCAAATTGATGACACGTTATGGAATTCAGATCCACGTACAACCGGCATTCTACCCTCATACCGACGGATAAAACAAGCAGACCAACTACTTTGAACTCAACGCAAGCCGCATGACACAAATTGGACGGCTAAACTGCCGACCGCCAAGCTCTAGCACCTCCACCACAACTGGTAAATTCCTTTCGAGATGGTATACGGCAAACTTCCCACCGTACCGGCCGTATAACAAAGTCAAAGCAACATACCCACAGTCGTTATCCACAACAGGGACATCACAAACGCTTGGGAAGAAGCACGGCAGACCATCACAAAGAGTGAAGCACCTACAAAGCACGCGGCTGACCAACATTGTAACGATGATGTTTTCATCGCTGACGACCACGTCCACCTCAGCTCTACAAATATAAAACTCAGCAAATAGGATTTTGTGAAGCTCAAACCTTGCTGGTTGGGACCATTTGAAATCAAACGCATGCAAATTCTTGTCGGCGCTTGCCTCCGCCTACCTGACAGCATGGTCCATCCTGTCTTCCGCATCCGCAAACTCAAGCACTACTAGTTCTTCAACACAACCTTCTTTGCAACAGAAATTACACCTTTACCACTTATACAAGTGGACAGGGATATGGATTACACGATCCAAGATATCCTTGGACATCGACGCAGTGGAAAAATGACCGAGTATCTGGTAAAGTAGCACAGCTACGACATTGCCTACAATAGCTAGGAGTCCTACAGCAGCCTCAAGGACGTCGACCATCTGATCGACGGCTACTTTTGTCGTCACAGGCCCACCTCTGCTAGCGCACTGGGATGTTGCGACTAAAAAGGGGGGAAGCGTTACGTCCTTTATGTACACAAGTTTGTAAACTATCCAAATGGGCTTTTTGTCGTTACATTCATGGCTCAGCATACCACGAATTGAGGAACTTTATGTCATTTGGAGAAAGGAACTTTTCCCACCCGCCCCGACCTCCCGTGTTTTGTTCCAAAAGTGTATGACATCTTCAAGCACCTTCCAGTATAGTCAGCAAAGGTTTTGCAAACTATGTCGGTGTTCCAATATTGTTCGGCCGACTTCTCGATGGTGCTATAATTATATGAAGAAGCACCTCTATGTTTTGGAAGCCCGCTGACTCATCGGCAGAGCTTCTTGAAACAACTATTCACGGTGTGACCTCGCACAACTCGCTCGGCTCGAGCGCCAAGGACCCGACATATGCCTCATTCTCATTGTCGGCATTGTGTACGTATGTGTTTGAATCACTCGACACTTTTCATCAGAATTACACTTACTAATAAAAAATCATCCATTTGTCCCAAACCTACAATTTGTTTTTTGTCCCGCACATCATCGTTGCAAACCACCTACGTTTCACTCACCATAACAACACACACTTACCCCTCTTTCCTACCCGAGGTTTGTGCCATCCACAAATCTCACAAAAGAAACTCTAGTGTCCACATTGTTATGTCCCTGACATACACAAGTCCACATTCATAGCCCACCGCGCAACGACTTTGCAATTCTTACGCCATTCGGCTGAGGGAGTTTTTACGAACTGTCCCAAGCTCCGATGTTCCGTTCCAAAAGATTCTAACAGCTTTTACCACCTTCCGAAAAGGTGGACAGAAGTGTCGCTAACTATACCGATGTTTTGATATTATTCGATTGACTTTGCAACAACACTAGACATTTATAGAGAAGCGCCTTGGTATCCTCGAAGCCCTTCAAATCTTAGCTTTTCAAAGCAGCCACTCACGGCAAGGCCTCGCACGCGTCGCTCTGCTGGAGCGTCAAGGATCTGACATATGCCTCATTCTCATTCTCGGCCATATATGTATGTTCTTGACTTACTCGACAAGTGTCATCAAAGTACACTTTCTGCTTAATAAAAGTTATCCATTTGTCCTAAATTCCTCAAATCGTCTCTTAGCATGCACCTCATCCGTATGAACCACCTACGTTTTGCTTGGTGTAATACTTGGTATGAAAGTGCAGCACCGCTGGAGGGGCAACCGGTGCATTAACTACATGGCAACAACCTTGTACGAGTTTTCAGTGTATGACCAACATCGAGAAGTTCACAGACATTGCAATGAAATGGTGACCGAAGCAAATGTGCCCGACTACGTGCAGCAGTAACCGTCAAAAAATCCGGCAATGGAGGATCTATAGTACCCAAACAACGATGTTTTCCAGGCATACCAGGTAGCAGTGGTGATATCCATGGCAAAGGGCATAGCACCAACAAATCGACAACCAACATGGCGACAGACCCCCGAGGCATGACGAACTCCACACCCCCGTTTCTGCCCGTCGGTCTGACATTTGGCATGATATGAGGCACCGGTCGTCATCCAAATCAACAAAGACTTGTAGTAGAAGTTGTCTGGACTCGAGAGCCTCAGCATGCATCTGCTCCAACAACTCAATGCAACAACGCAGGAGTTTTAAGATTCTTGTGCCCCTGAAGCAGTGCAGCTCTCAAGTCAATCCTAGATTCAAACGGCACTCTCCAAGCTGTTAGTCAGGATGTGGCTAACAAGTTTGGAGGTGTGCTTCACTACTCCTTGGATCAATCAAGAAAGTAAAAAGTTGATCGCGAGGCCTGGATTTTGCGTGGCACGGCTTTGAGTTGGTGATCTGCCCTAAGATCATACAACGACAGATTGTCGTGGTTCACAAAAATGGCCATATCTCAAGCGATTCTTTAGAAGATGATGTCATTCTTAGTGCGTTGGAAATCTGGGAGAATGAGCTAAGTTAAACTGAGACAATAATGCTAATCCTTGGCCCATACAGGGTCGCGCACAGCTCAACGACCTCGGACTGCCTAGGATGTGTCATCATGTACACATAGTCTTGTATGTTGACATTTGAACAACAAGTACAATGTACTCCCAGTGTACCACATGGTAAGGTTTGTACTGGCGTCTCCTTGATTTCTATTGCCACCAGTTGGTGCTTGCACCATCCAGTTGAGGCTAGCACACTGCGTCTGGTATACAACCCACTTGCCTTGCAAACAGTGTGTGCCTCCCCCTCGCTCTGCGTTGCCATACTTGGGCTTCGTGATAGGGCTTTGCTATGATCAAGCCCACTGTCAGGTCTGGGGTTCAAGCTCAAAGATGGACCTTTTTTCTCCCCCTTGCTGTGCAACCAGTTGCAGAGCTGGCACAACAGAGGGCCTGTTTTGCTCGCGTGAGTGAGAAACTCCCTGTTTTTTTAGTTGCACTGTTTTGGTCGCGTAATTTGTGTGCAGCTGATCTAGCCACTTATGGTCGACAATGACGGGTCAACATGATCACTCGATTTGACGGTATTCGTGGCAAATCTTCCCAAAAATACTATGGTCCACTTTTGCAAAACAATGCCACGAAAGTTGCTGTAGATCATGCAAAAAGATCAGCTCCTAGCAAATGTTCTTTTGGATTTGCAGAGAGGGACCTTGCTTCCATGGGTGATGATCGGTAAAAATTCAGAACCTCCAGTCCCCTTTCCGCTGCACTCCTTGAAGAAGATTATTGTGCCAGAATTAGAGATTTGTTTCTGGTCATCTCTATTTTTGTCCTTTTGCAGTCAGGAGTTTTACGTCTCCCGAGGTGACTGGTGAAGGGCAAGAAAGTTGTGGCTACGCTCAAGGTCCCATAAATCAGCTGCTAAGTATTTGATTTGAACACAAGAATCTCCACCGGCACTACATCCATAGAGTACAGCTCGATCACGTACAAACCAGGGCCAAGGAGCATTGCTCCATTACACAAGTCACCTGTCATGAGGTGGGCTTTCTGCAATCCCTTGCTGACATGGCAGGAACGCGTTCCATGGAGCATAACTCCATCATGCATGTCCCTTGCCACAAGGTGAGCTTTTTTCAACCACCTACCAAACCAGTAGGATTTTGAAGTGTAGCCTTGCTCTATCGTAAAAACTGTCTCGACATCCTTCCATGACCTAGAGCACCTCTTCTCTTGGACATCACATGTCAGTTATTGTCATTGCACTGTTGCATTGGCTCACGAGTGTTGCTGTTGGCTTGTGTGCCGTCATCACAGTCACTCCAAGGGAAATGTTCCCAAGACTGCTTCCAAGATAATGGTAAAGCTGAGTCTTTTACTTCTTTTACCATGGTTGACGTACCAGATCCACCGGTTGAGGGATTTGAACCGCTTTACCATCATAGTGGTCTTTTGCTACACCCTTCCCTTTTCTTTCAAAGTTCCAGAAGAAGATGGTCACACAGCTGATAGGACCCCTATTTATCCACTTCCTACTCCAGGCCACGTTGAGTACGCAAAGAATCCTAATTGTGTATCCTGAGGTTTTTTTTGCTGTCATGGACTACTACCAAGTGCCTCATATGTGTTGACACTTAAACGTGTCATGCACGCTTCGTGTTGGGGACGTCCGCTGCCATAAGAGCTCTCTCCCTTCACGACTCCTTTATGATTCTTTTTGCTCCCCTCCTTTTTTATCCTCTTTGTATTCTTCCTCTGTTGCCCAATGTGCGTGAACTGATGGGCAGTGGAGATGCCAAAGGCACAAGATAAGCAGCTTCTCATGTGCTCAACCTTGTTTTGGATGTGATGAGGCATTGCACATGAATGGTGGTGAGTCGACTGGTTGCTGCCACCATGTTTCTGGTTGCACCAAGTGTATGCCAACAGACTCAGAGCTATGAATCTATTCTCTCTAAACTGCTCTTGTTTTTGGCTCATTCCAAGAGCTTGATGAGCTTAATGTGTAACACCTTTGCGTGGGATGATAGCCACACAAACATGATGCTCTTTTTATTGCTCTTGTGCACTGATTTGCTGAAAAAAAACCGTACTTTCATGCTTCTAACTGCTTCCTCCGATTGCCTTATGAAGGACAGTGTCTGGTGATCCTAGTGCTTGGGTCACCCTTTCATCCAGGCCTTGATACGTCTTGCTTACGTCTTGCTTTACGTGGTCGCTGGTGGAACTTGCACAAAGCATTTGTGGCTGGTTACACGACAAGAGAAGAGCTGACTTGAGGCAGATGTACAGACAATGTCTATGATCCTTGTTGTAGTTGCATCTGTTGTTGTTGGTGATGTTGAATATGTTGCTTTTCAAGCTCCTGTTGTTGCCTAAACCATGTCATTTGTAGCTGACATTGTGAAATCTGACCGGGTTGTGCCACATGCGACCTTTTCAATTGCTGAGTCTGTGAAGCTTGAGCAGTGTGGGTGAGTTGCTTTTGTTGACGTAGGAGTTCTTGTGCTCCAATCTATTGTCTCAGCACCTCCTTCTTATTTTCCATAGCTTGACATGGTAAAGCTTCCTATTGCGCCATACGTTGTGCCTCCTTCGCCAAGCGTTGTGCCTCTGCTACTTTGCATTCTGTGTGGTCGGTGATATGGCACCCTTTTTCTTGGCCTACGCATAAGCCATGCAAGGCCAATTGATCATCTATTAGCAGGACAAGCTGATCTTATGTTCCTTGCCTACATGTTGCTCATGGCGGTTGTGCAGGTGAAATGCCACTTGTGCATCTATGCAAAGTAGCGTCACCTTCGACTCTGGTTGAGTGCTTCTACAGGGTTAGTGGAGAACGTTTTCACCACCAACATAGCCCACTGCCACTGCTGTTCCTGCTATAATATCCTGAGATTAAGACAAATTTCTCTGATACCACGTTGATTTTTTTTAGAGCAGGCAGTGAAAAATTCTGTGCAAGCTCTAGTGCACCAAGGGGGTCCACTGTTGCCTTTAGGATCTTTTGTGTCTAGCATGCATGTACACTTGGTATAGATACTAGTTCAAGTGAAAGCATGGAACTGAATATTGTTAAAATCATAAGTATTTTACAAGGAACAATACCTACACATAGAGCTCATCACTATGCTCTGACATAACTTCTAGTCCTAATCTAGCAACACCTTGGTAGGTTGTCAATGTGGTCAACGCAAGTGTCTCAATGCAGCCACCGACTCGACGGTCAAAGGCCTTGAGGATGTCACAACATCCTTTTCCCAGGCTGGCATGCCTTGCCACGCTTTCAAGGATCGTGGAGGAATTAACATCCTACCAGGCTGGCAGATCTTGCCAGTCTTACATGGGTCTTGGAGGGATCTCCTGTATCGTCCTCCACTCAGGTTGGCACACAAGTACCAGGCTTACAGGGATCTTGGAGGGACTTGAGCAGCATCTTGGTCCAAGGTGCCCTGGTGCTAATGCATGGATCCTTGCATGTGGTCAAGAGATAAAGATTGTATTAGAGATAGATAAACCGGAGATGAAGTGAGAATTGAATAAACCTCTAGCTTTCATTCTTGAGGCCCTGGTAGTTTGATCACCTAAAGGAGAGGTTTTTTTCAGGTTATCCAGGCCTGTTGCCTCCTGTGCCATGTTTAGGAGAAGCTTGTATTTAGGAAAAGCTTCCTTGAGTTCTGTGCTCTTACTACCATCTCTGCTGCTCCTGTAAGAAGCTTCCTCCTTGAGGAAGCTTTCAGGTGAAACTTGACCTAAAGGTTGCTTCCTCATCAGGCCTTTCTCTTGGGGTCGTTGATGTTACCATGCTCTAACATCAGGCTCATAGATCGGGATCCACCTAAAGCTCACACCAGGCCGATCCATGAAGATCGAAGGATCAGGGCATCATGCATTATTGAGGTGATGTCGTGTAGCCTCTTGTTTAGGTCGCATGTTGCCTGTCCATTCATCAAGCCCTCTTGACCTGAGTGCTTGTGCATAACTATGGAGTTATCTGCTGCCACAAGCATGCGCTCTCATCATGAACATGCTTTACACAAAGCCCTTTTCGTACCCTTTAGGGCTGCTCACCAGAGAACATGTCATTTGCACGTGGAGATTCTTAGCTGAGCCACATCTGGTAGGTTCACAATGAAATACGTAAGTTCTTCTCAGAGTCTCATGTTTGAGTGCCATTTGCACCATACTGAAGTAGTAAATCAACACAGTCATCAATCACTTAAACATGTCTCATTCCACTTCTAGTTATTGTATCTATACCCTCGGCATGTCCAACACTTGTCCTCTACTTTGCACCTCATCCCTGTGAACCATCCACGTTCCGATCAGTGTACACTTGGCATTAGAGCACAATAACATTGGAGGGAAAGCCAACGCAATAACTACACGGCCACAAAATCATGTGAGTCTTTAGCACATCTTTGCTATCCAGAATATCACAGACTTTACGACGAGGAAAGTAAACGGAGCGAGCACACCCGATGACGAGCAGCAACAACAGTCAAAGACTCCAACGATGGAGGATCAGCAGCACGTGGGCAACAGCGCTCTCCAGGTAAACCAGGCAGCAGCAACAACCTTTACGGTGAATGTTGTAACACCAACAATTCTTACGGCCAATCCAGTGACGGAACCCTCAGGCTCGGCGAATCCTCCACCTCCGCCACGACCCGTCAGGATGACACATGGCACAATGGGAGGCACCAGCTGACAAGCTCTCGCCAACAAAGATCTGTATTAGAAGCCATTGTGGCTCGAGTGCCTCAACGTCCATCTACTCCAACGAGGGTGACGAGTTTAGAGGCGTGCTTTGCCACTAGTGTGGTGAACAACGACAAAAAGATATGGACAAAACTGCATGTACTCCTTGTCACGAATCATTAGGTTGATTGCCCCACACTTCTTAGAAAATAGCCCATTCACCCATGCCTCATTATGAAAATCTCCACGCGCATGGAAATGGGTTTAAGGTTTGAAAAAAAACGATGTAACCCTCTGGTTTCTGGAAAAAGCACCATGTCAATGTCGCATGGCTTGCAGCGTCCACATGTTGGCATCACATTTTTTAGCCAAATAATCACAAAACCATTTATAAAGGGGTTTTTTATTGATTGGAGGGTGTCTTGTGGGGAGTTGTATGGGGGGTCCGAGACTCAACATGTGTTGAAAGGAAACCTGGTGGGCCCTGCTACTGCAGGGCCTAGTAGGTGCCCCCGCAGAAACTAAATCCTCAAACCCGGTTTGTAATAAGGGGGTGGATTTGTGAACAATTTTTACTTCAAACAAGGGTAAGAAGTTGAAGAAAAAAAAAGAGAATAAAATCGGGAGCTTTTGACCCCCCATTTGTGGAGCACAGTGGATTCCAAACGATGCCTCACGGCCGGAATCTCGGGCAAAGTCCCTCCCCCACTCTGCAGCCCACAGGCCACCCGTTCGATCGCGTTCCTAAGTTGCAAAGACCTTGATTGGAAGTAGGATTGGGAGGGGAGTGTGAGGTGGAAGGGCCGAGGGGAGGCTACATTGACGCCAGAAGTGCCGACTGATGGAAGTCGGCCGGCACTTTCGATGTCGAAGTCGGCATCCCTGTCCTCGATCATAGCCCGATTGCATGCCTGCTTTTGCCATGCTCAAGCAACATGTGTTACTGCTTGAGCATGGCATAAACTAGCAGGTGGATGGGGGTTAATGTTTGTGGATAGGGGTTCATCAGGCTTATTGTTCCTAGGCAGGGGCAGATTGGTTATTTTGTTTTGAACAAGGGAGGAATGTGGGTCAAGATTGACAAAACAGGGCAAATTGGCATTTCAACCCAAAACTAAATTGACCTCGCAGCCTCGCCTTTACGTGGCACGACATCAAGTTGGTAATCTGATCTAGAGACCATCCAACAACAACAGTAGACTGGCACAGCTTGATCAATGGCTCATGTTACCCCTCTCACATCATTAGCCGTACACATATCAAGTCTCGAGCAAAACAATCTGATGTGGAATGAATCATTGACTCCACCAGATGATTGGATGGACTTCGCATGCACCCTACTAGCTTGCTTTGGAAACATCAACGAGAGATTTTACATGCAGTACAAGAGTCAACGCCTACGTCAGTAGTCATGCATGACATAGTACACTCCGTGTTTTCTCCAAAATTATCACCAGCAGTGACCTTGTCCCTCACAAACTCTGTTTCTACTCCAAAAAGGGACTCAAGCGCGACATCCAATGGACAATTGCAATGTTAAATGTACAAGAAGGCCGTCCATATATGATTGCAATAGCTGATCACATAGGTAGCACCAACTACAATGCTCGGATGCAAGAATCCAATGGCTGGCGTTCCCAAGACCACAATCCATATCGTGGCAATGGAAACTTGTGGAAAAAAAAAAAAACTCAAGACTGATGGAGATTGCTGCTGTCAATCAACTCGATCAACAACTGTGCTGGAATTACGAGAAACCGTGTCACATCTCGCACAACTCCAGGATGCAGCGGCAGAAGACCAAAAAGGGAGGGAGTCACACAGAAAAATGATGAGTTGGAAACCGGCAGACAATGGACAGGAGTAGACAGCAAACTTCTTGTCAAGTCAGATAACTCTACGCCAACCAATTGTCCATCTAAACAACTCACATAACCTTAGGCAAGGATTATTGACATTGCAAAGTGTGATGAGTGAAAGGAGGATAACAAACCAATGATACTGCTATGAGCACAACTGAGGGGTTGTAAGGGTATGTTCTCTTGGAGTCGTAGGTGCACGTGATCGCGGGCATCTATGCGTTTGGACCGCATGTGGACACGTTTTGCCGCCCAGCGGGGCAAGTCTACGCGATCGTAGACGACGACAGCTCGGCTTGGAAGTGTTGGACTCCCTCTATACGGCCTCAGTCACGCATCCGTCTGTTTAGCCTAGAGCAAACCGGACGACTCGTCAGGCCATCGTATGGTGTGCGCGACCGCGACAATTTGTACGACTCCAAGAGAACATACCCTAAGAGTCGCAAAACAGTACGAGCACTGCTAGATGGAGGAGCCTCTCACAATTTCTTTTGTAACAACATGGTGCAGAATCTGGATTTGCACACCAAACTGGGGGCGTTGGAAGGAGAAACTGCGGAAGAACGACTGTGGATCCGTCAGCTTTGCGAACCACTCCGAGTTCAAATCGGAGATCTGTATGACGTAACGGTCTGGAGAACGCAATTAATGAGCAGCCGTAACATCATCCTCAGGCGAGATTTACTCTACTACCACAATCTGCATAAAGTAGCGCAGCAGTACACATTATCATTAATGGAAATACACAATATCTTCCTCTGATAAATTGACCATCCATGTAGTGGCGGTTGTGGGAAGTAGTAGAGGAGGAAGTAGAAGAGGAGGTTTTAGCAGTCACCAAATGACGCAGGCAAGCTATATGGCTAGACATGGCCAAGAAGTACTTGCAAGAAGGAGCACAAGCGTGGCTTGTCCACCAAGATTCAGGGGAGGTGGAAGAGATCACAGAAGCTGAAGTGACAACATCAGCCTCATCAGCCTCGATACCTAGGAAATATGCAGCCATTTCTAGAGGAGTTTGCATCTCTTGTGGTGGAGTTTTAAGGGTTTTTTTTTTTTCTTTCCATGAACTACCTTGAGAGCTACCTCTGTAATGCATTGCCAATCATCAAATAGAAATGAAGCCGTGCAGCGGATTGACGATCAAGGGAACCTGTTGGATGAGTGACCATGAGGTGACCGAGCTCTAAAACTAGCTGGACAAGATCTCGGCAAGGGGTTCATCAGGCCATCCGCGTCACCATACGCGACACCAATTTATTTTGTAAAAGCGAAAACCAGCAAGATGCAGATATCCATGGAGTACATGGTGTTGAATGATACTACCATAAATGATCCCTACCTCCTTCTGTGCGCAAATGAACTTTTCGACCAACTTTGAGGGACAAGAAGTTTTACCAAAATTGATAAGTACATCAAGAAGAAGGCTTCAGTACCAGATACAAGGCACTTTGAGACATGATGAAAACTCACATATTCCCTTACAATGTTTATGGTGGCCATGAACAGTTATCTTGGTCATACCTTGATGACTTTGTTGGTGTGTGTTTTGATGACACCCTGGTGTACAGCCACACCTCGTAGGATCACAATGGATATTTCCAGAAAAAAGACTTTACAACTAGAGAAGTTCTTTAGAAAACTTTCAATGAACAAATAGGGTTGCCGTTCAATCAAGTTTTTGGGCCACATCATCGATGGCGGATATATAACCATGGATCCGAAGAAAGTGGAGGCGGTAGTTAATTGGCCGAGGCCGGCCAACATTCAAGACATCCAACCACTTATAGGATTCTGCAACTACTATCGTCGATTTGCAAAGGAATACACTTGGGTGTCAGCACCTCTCTCTGATCTCACTCGTAAAGCAACCGAGTGGAAGTGAGAAAATAAAGAGCGAGAAGCATTTAACTCTTTAATATAATTTCTAGCCTTGGCGCCATCCTTACAATTGGTGAATCCAACGATGGACTACATCATGGCCACTGACTCGTCTAGTAAAGAGATTGGAGCTGGTATATTCCAAGAAATGGTGGTGGACGGTCACATATATGTCGTGAAAACTTTGTGGACTAGAGTTGAACTACACAGTGTATGAAAAAGAAGTTTTGGCGGTCGTACAATTGCTCAAGACCTGGAAGTGCTGTTTGGAATGTCGACGATGTGTCGTCTATGCTAACTATTACACAAAGATATCTCAAGACTCAGCCAAACTTGAGCCGTCAACAAACTCAATGGATGGAGTTTCTCAGGTTCAACTTCGCGGAAGACATCAAGTACCGACCTGGAAAAACAAATTCAGCGGATGCTCTCAGTCAAAGACCAGACATGATCACCAAGATCAACACGTTTCCTGTCAAACAAGACCCATACCTTGCAAGGCTGTTTGCAAAGGGTTACAAAGAGTTTGATGAGTACGAGAAAATCCAGATCTGGTTTGACAACCCATGATGGCAACAGATATTCACCTGCCACGTTTTTGTACCACCAAAGGAGGAGCTACAAGGGATGCTATTGGAGGAGTGCCACAACACCAGTCAATGTGGACACTTTGGTGAGGTCAAGACGCTCAAGAAGATAGCAAAGTACTACATATGGGACCGCATGCAGAATAACATGATAGCAACCTGTAAATTGTGTGATACCTGTATATGGAAAAAATCTTGTCGCATGAGGCCACTAGGGTTGCTCCAATAGCTCCCTGTTCTGATGGAACTGGGAGCGCTGGTAATTGCATCGTACTCAGCTCGGCAAACATAAAACTTCACGGACAAGACTTAAGAAAGCTCAAAACCCCACGGTTGGATCATTTGAGATTGAGAGAATTCAAACCCCAGTTTTCCCTCACCTTCGCCTACCAGACACCATAGTGATTCATCCAGTCTTCCACGTCAGCAAGTTGAAGCACTACTAGGATCTGAGCGAGGGATTCCTCGGCAGAGATGTCGCTCCTCTGCCTCCTACACAAGTGGACAAAGGCATGGAGTATGTCATCAAGGAAGAACTCAGACATTGACATGGGAAATCGAACAAACATCTTGCTAAGTGGCATGGCTACAGTACTGCGCACATGCTGCAAACCCTGTGACAACCTCCACGACATCCATCATTCATTGGCAGTTGCTACAGCCATCACTGGCCTACATCGGCAAGCATGCCATGAAGTTGCAACTAAATGGGGAGGAAGTGTTACTTTCTAGACGTAAACGAGTCCATGAACTCCATGAGTGGATTTTTCTGTCATTGTGTTTGTCATTTATGGCTAGTCATGTCCAAAAAAATACACTCGGGGTTGAGTGTATCTGCCAAAATGGCCCCGTCGGAAACATCTTGCTGACTGCATCCCCGGCTTTTTTAGTTGACAAAATCGAGGACGAAGTTGGTGACTTCTGACATCGGCCGCGCCAATGTCAGATGGAGGCATGTGCGAAAAGTCACTAATTCCTCGTTCTAACATCGGAGAGGCCATTGTCAGAGTTTTCCGACCTCGTTCTCGGTTCTGAGGAGAGCCAGTATAAAAAATGATGGTGGCACGTATACTTTTACGGAAACCGTTTTTGAACATGCAAACCTGATTAAAACCTTCCACTGGTTACACCCGGGTTTTGGGTTCAATAGATATCCAGGCTCCTTCCAAAACCCGTGATCGCGGGGCCTAGCAAGTTCCTTTCTGTTGCAGGGGTGATTCTCGGACCCCCCACTCAAACATCTCGCAAACCTACCCACTACATCAGTCACAAACCCCTCGATAGATAGCTGTGTGAATGTGAGAGCATTTCAGGACATGTTGATTTTTTCTGGTGGAACCAGAAAAAATCTGCCTGCGATGTCAAAAGTGTTGGCGAAAGTCTACTTTGCCTCCGAAGTCGACTTTCTGCCCCAAGAGAATACACTCGGCACCGAGTGTATCTGTTCCTGGGTGATTAACCATGCCTTTCATTTGTAGCCCATCACACATTGACCTCAGGATTTTTATGTTACTCGGCCAAGGGCATTTTGGCCACCTGTCTTGACCTCGTGTGTTCCATCTCCAAAGGTTCCTAAACGTTTGAACACATTCTATACCGGTCAACAGAATTGTCGTTAAATGTATTGATCGT
>SZWC01008384.1:26567-77206 GCA_023375785.1 Penium margaritaceum | reverse complement strand
ATGTCAAGGCAGCAAGGGGCCATAGGCCTTACAGCAACCACACACACTTTCGTTTTTCTCTGTTTCAAATCAAGCCTCAGTCTTCTCCACACAAACGCAAAAACAAATCAGCGACAGCAGCAGCATTGTTGCCACGGCTGCAGCTCCACCCTGCTGCCGTGGCATGCATCCCACCCAGAAGAATGAGACGATGCATCCTAACCAGAAGAAAGAGACGATGCATCCCACCCAGAAGAAACAGATGATGCAGCGTGGGAGGCTTTTGCCATCTCTGCCTACATGTTCTGCGAATTCAAAATGCCAAGCCCGGGCCTGGCAGCTGTGGCGTGTGTGGCATCCCAGCAATGGAAGAGGGCAGCGGAAACCAGAGCCATGTGAACTGCTCTACCCCTCTGCCGCTCCCCGTGTCCCCTCCTCTCTCGTCACCCCACACTTTCTTCCCGACCTTTTCACAACAGCGGGCAGCCAAGCAAACGCTGCCGCCTGCTTCTCCAGCTAGCAGCAGCAGCAGCAGCAAAAGAAGCACACGAACAAACGCCTCCGAAACGAAGCACGGTACTGAGATTGAAGACAGAGTGGAGATCAGTGCCACGCCAGCGGGCGACAAGCATGTGGCTGGTCCGTACGTTCCGCATGCAACGACACCATCGCAGCCAGATTCGTGGCGACCACACCCAGCAGGTGAGCGTGTGTGTGGTCGGAAGGGTTTTGACAAAGGGTTCCAACAAAGGGATTCGAAGAAGGGTTTTTTTGTTAAGGGTTTCGAGCAAAAGCTCAGCGCTAGTCATCTACCTCTGTTTGCGGAAAGAAGCAACCCGGCGGTCAAAGGACTCACGGAAGCACGGCCGCAGGAATGCTTCCGATGACATGTTGGCCTCGAGGCAGATGGGGCACACCATGATGACTGCTCTGCCGAAGACTATGAAGTTGCTCTGCCACTTGTCTTACGTATGTAAACGATCAGGATAGACGGAGCGACCCATGCTGCCCGGCTGCGGTCCACTCCTACATTGCAAGACGTGATGACGCCTGACCGTGGGTGAACTGGCGTTGCAAGTGCAGTTCACTCACGCGGCCACTCCCCCCACCCCTAGAGACACTGCCAAGGCCCACAACCAATGCACTCATCATGAATTTTCGATTTTGCGCAACGCCATCTCGGGCGCATCAGCTATCTACCGTTGACGACGCTTAGGGTCCGTTTGGTTTCGGCAGCGTTACAAGTCGAATCCGAGTTGGGCAGTCGGATCCGAGTTGAGGACTCGGAATCCGACTTGGGACGTGTTTGGTTTCGCCTAGTGCAGTACCGGGACACTCCTCGGATCCGTCTATCGCGAAGCTGCTCGAAACTACTAGTCTTGATATCGGGCAACCAAAACAAAGCACTTCCTGATGGTATCCACGTCAGAACTCGTGCCATCCACGAGCGGAACACTACCCGTGGCACCAATAAGCTCGTGGCTGTGCATCTGGACCCACGTCTGTCCAGGGCTCGCATCGCCGCAACTATCGCTTTCATTTCAAACCAGGAGTTCAGCCGAGAAGTCTGGATTTCAGGTGCCGGGGTTTGTGGGTTCGATTGTCATATCGTGAGGTCTGTTTGGCTATTTCTTCTGTCTTGTCCACGATATCTCTGCACCTGGAGCGATGACTTGCAATGCCTGCCGTGATCGCTCTAAAGGGTCCACGTTGGCGCCAAGTGGACTGTTTAAGGATGTTTTATCGCCTGCCCAGACTCTCACGAGGCCGTATCGAGTAGACGAGTCCGTCTGCGAGGGAGTCGACTCGGAATCCGACTCCAACATCAAAATCTGACTGCGGCTCCGTTCGTCGACTCGGATCGGATGAACTCGGTCGAATCCAAACGCACCCTTAGTAGTCTTGACGGATATCCAGTCCCAGTCTACTTACAGTTCACATATACAACTTGGGCGGAAAGCCAATATACCCCTCGTTTCAGACCATAAGCCCCATCCACCCCCACATTGGAACAAAGGGCCACAACCGCCCCTCCTTCATCACGATACGCCCCATCTGCCCCTGCGTCGGAACGATAAGCCTCATCTGCCCCTACGTTAGAACGATAAGCCTGATCCGACCCTGCCCCAGAACAATCAACCTCATCTACCACTGCCTCAAAACAATAAACCCCATCCGTCCCTTCTACCCAGACATGGGTTTGAGGCACAAAAAACAAAGCGATATACCTCTCTCATTTGTTAAAGGATAACAAGTCAACGTCACATGGCATGTAACGCCGATATGCTGAAGTCACCTTTTTTGGCCAAACAATCACAAACTCCTTTACATAAGTGTAACGAGTCGAGTCTGTTGTGATTTGTGACATTCCTGTCAACCTGTACAGTTTACTATGACCACTCGGCCGTGTCTATACTCGTGCATATCCCTGATGCGGACCCTGGAGGCATCGATGCGTCATCTAGTGGCGGACTACCATCCTGGAGCTCACTGACGACCGTTCCAGAGCTTCGGACGCTACCCGGGACCTCTTGTAGTTTTTTTGCAGCACACAGGAGTTTATCGGTGGACTGGTCGTGGGCCCGGTTTGCATGTTTTTGTATTGTGTGTCCACCGCTTGATGCCGAATGCATGCATGCAACCAGTCTTAGCGTCCAGCTTTTGATTCCGCACGTGGAGGTTCAGACGGAGTAGCGTTCTGATATGTCTGCGCAGAGTTTCGGCCAAAACAGTGGTTTTGGGTCGGTTTTAGGACAAATCTTACACTGCCACGTGTGACACCCGCCGTGTGCCGCGGCAGGTACTTATGCCATGGACTTGTCATTTGTCATTCCTCTCTGCAAATGCTATTAAAGCATTCTGACACTTTGCCTTGTGTCTCCTAGTCAGACCCTTGCCGGTATGTGCACGACTTATGACTGTCGTCACCATCTGACCAGGCACTGACGCCTAGTCAGCGGTTGTGTCGCTACGAAGCTTCCAAGCATCTTCCCATGGAATAAGAGCGGTGAGACAGTTCTCACCGAGCTACGTAGCAGAGACGCAACAGAGCAGCAGCAGTGAGAGCCACAGCTACATCACATCCACAAGGACCCGTCGACGACAGCAGACCGCCGTCAACGTCGCTCACCATCACCACGTGAGACTGCAGTCGCCAGCAGCATTCAGCAGTAACAGCAGCAGTGCAACAGAGTAACAGCGCAGTAGTAGTGGCAGCAGCAGCAACGGCGACAGCAGTAGCAGCGGCGGCAGCAACACAGCAGTAGCACAGCAGTAGCGGCAGCAGTAGCGGCACGGCAGCAGCAGCGGCGCGTAGCGGCTACAGTACCGTGCAGCAGTCGTAACGCGCAGCAACAGCAGCAGCAGCACACGACTGCTGCGACAGCCGCGCGGCTAATGTTGTAGCTGACTGCCCAAAAGCAGGAGCAGCAGCCGAGCGGAAGCTGTTGCGCAGCTTCCGTGCAGCTCCTAAGCGGCTGTTGCGGAGCGGCCGCCTGCTCGCGCAGCGGTCGCAAGAGTCAACCGAAAAAAAAAGGGCGAGCTTATGGCAGCATTTTTACTTGCTCACGTCGTCAGGTCTTGCTGACATCAGCACATTTCTGCTGACGTCAGCACTTGCCTTGGTGAAATTTTTGGTCGGAGGGTCCAAAGTTGCCAACGACTCAAATCCTCGAGAAACTCTCACGTTTCTGCAGTTCAACCACATCGACGTCTTGGCCCATAATGAGCGGCACCATGGCTCCACTTGACGAGAAGGGAACGAGGGTACTAGATCCTTCTTCTTCCTCCTCAGGGGTCATGAGCCCACGTTTGCAGGCCATTGAGGACATCCGAAGCCAGCAGGACGAGATGCGTTGCTTGCAGCAGGAGCAGACTGACGCCATCCGCACACTTACCGAGCTTCTTCGAGGACATTCCACGACTCCACGACAGACTCCTGAGAGAGCGGCCGGGTTCGCACCCTCTACACAACAGTCAGCTCCAACATCGGAGACAGGAGCTGTAGCCGACCCGCCACTTCTTGATCCTCAAGAAGGTAATGCCCTACCCCTCTTCCCTCACGTGGCCATGTGAAGCTCGACGATGTGGTTTTAAAGGGATAGACGGCATTCAAAACTGACAAGTGTGGTGAGTGTGAGAGTCAAAAGAGTGAGAGTGAGTAGTAGCGGGTGGAGATGGCTTTCCAAGCCCATCCGTCGGCCGGCGAATTGGGGCTTGCCGGTGCCCACTCGAATTGCGAGGGGGATAACCCCACTCGAGTCTCACAAGTCCAACCTCACGTTTTGACCTAAACTATGTCAGCCAAAACTACCACCGGTTCACAGGGAAGACAAAACTAGGTCACCAAGCCATCATAGCCCAACCATGCAAAAGCATCGAAGTCCATTGGTTTGAGACAAGATACGAGCACCCAAGAAGGGAAGCCATGACGCGTGAAGACGGCTGGAGTGTACCCGGTAGCTGCCCGGCGGACCCGTGTCTGCTCCCCCAGTCTTCCGTAGCCTCCACCTCATGAGGAGTCTGCACGGCAAAGAACGTGAGTCGAGAGGTCACACTGAGTACACAACATCACTCCCCCATGACCACACGGCGAAAAGGTCCACACACGTAGCAGCACTGACACAAACTGTAGCACAAGAGCAACGACGAGAACTAACACTGAATGCAGCTCAAGGGCAGATTTCAGTCCACAGTACAGGCAGGGTGCAATCCCACAAAATGAGCAGCCGCTAGAAACTTCGTACGGCTGTTGGCCTTTGTTGGAAAGTCAGCACGCTGCGAGTCAGTGCCGACCCACATGACGTGAATCTCACCTCGATCCACCAGGTTCCGGATGTAGTGGTACTCGACATTAATGTGCTTCGTGCGTGCATGGAACACGCCGGAGTTTTCTGTGATGGACTTTGCACTCTGATTGTCACACCGAAGCACAACGGGGGCATGGACTGACCTAGCTCACGCAACAGATGCACCAACCACACACTCTCGGTCGCGCCAATGCCCAGAGTCACATACTCTGCTTCTGTAGTGCTACGAGCTCTGCAACCCTGTTTACCACTATGCCATGAGACAGCTGTACCCCCAATGAGGAAGATGTATCCGGTGCGACCCTTGCCGTCCAGACTCCACGCCCAGTCATTGTCTGTGTATCCGTCGAGAACCACCAAGGCCTTCCCTCGCTAGTGAAGTCCCATGGGAGCGGTGGAAACTACGTACCGCACGCACCGGATTGCGGCCTCAAGGACCCGTCTACGCGGCGCCTATGAGAACTGTGTGAGCAAGTTGATCGTGAAGGCGATGTCCGGCCGTGTCGTCGTGGCCAGATACATGAGCGAGCCAATAACCCACAAATACAGGGTCACATCGACCAGTTCTCCCAGCTTTGCTGGATCATCGACTTTCAGGGTGTCCTGTCCGTCTGGGGTGATCGAGGTGGACGCCGTGCGCACGCCGCTGAGCAGCTCGGCAAAACGCTCCCCTACAGTGAGGACGTATCGCTCCTGATGGATCAGGAGCATCCGACGAGCGCGATCACGGACAATCTGCATGCCCAGAAACACTACGGCCTCTCCCATGTCTTTCATTTTGTATGTCGATTGCAGCACACCCTTCGCCCTGTCAACAGCCTTCAGATCAGGCGAGGCGATTAGGAGGTCATCGACGTAGACCAGGATGGCCGAAAAGGGCGCTGTGGTCTGGGACAAGAACAGTGATGGGTCCACCGCGCTCTGGACATAGCCTGCTCGTAAGAGCGTGCCGGTGATCTCCTTGTTCTAGCATCGAGGGGACTGCTTCAGGCCATACAGCGCTTTCCGCAGCCGGTAAACACGACCGATGCCGTCCTCGAACCTTGGGGGCTGGACCATGTAGATCTCTTCCTCCAATTTTCCATGTAGGAACACGTTGTTGACGTCCGTTTGGTGGAGTTCCCAGTCGTGCTGGGCCATCTGGGTCAGCAGACCCAAGGCCGTGGTCGTGCGTCCAACTGGTGCAAAAGTCTCAGTGAAGTCGATCCCTTTGACCTGAGAGAATGCCTTCGCAGTCAGCCGTGCTTTGTAGCGATCAACTGTGTTGTCTGGTTCTAGCTTTATCCGCAAAACCCACTTGGCCTGAACGGCCTTTTGTCCACGCGGCAGGTCTACAAGGTCTTAAACCCCATGTTCCTTGATAGCCGCCATCTCAGCCTCGCATGTTGCGCGCTAGAGTGCTGAATCCGGTCTAGCCAGAGCCTGACGCAGTGTGCTACGGTCTACTGTCACTCCCACCACACTAGGGTCTGAGGTCGCGGCATCTCCACCGCGCGTGGCCAAGGCATACGCCGAAGATGGAGGGCCTATGAAAACGGTGATGGTAGACTCTGCGGAGTCCATCGCAAGTTGACGCTCATGAGCAAGCAGAGCGAGGCCTGTATTGCAGCCGGGGTGGACTTCAGTGAGCCCCTGCGCACTGAGGCCCAAGGCCCTCATGCCGGGATCCCCGCTGCGCACGCTACGAGCAGGACGCGGTCAGAGGCGTCCACCCTCACCTCGCCGATATGGCTGTGGTGATGGTACAGCTAGGGCTGGTCGTGGACACTCGTCAGACACGGACACGACTGGCGATGTGCCAGGTGATGCCGGTGTGTCGCCTGGGCAGACGTAGGGTGAGGACAATGCAGGCAACGCAATTGGTGAAGAGAATGTACAGGTGGTGCAGGCGACGCAAGTGACACCGGTGACTTTGCTGGTGAGACAGGTGCAGGGGACACAAGAAGCACCGAGGGCGCGACAGGTGACACAGACTCTTGTACTGTAGGGGATGCTGGCAAGACGGTGGGCGCAGGTAAGACAGGCGACGCGGTCAACGTGGGCGTCGTGGATGACGCTGGCGAGTCACCCTGGGAGTGGGACGGACCAGTAGCGTCCAGGCTTATCAGGATAGCCTCATTAGGCAATCCACCCTCCCCTGCGCGTGGAAACGTACCACACCCAGGGGAATGCGACTGTGGGGTGCCCTCGGCGGGCAGATCTCTGAAGGAGAGACGCTCGAAGAATAGAGCGTCTTGAGACTCGACAATGCGACGCCGACTGGGGTCCCAAAACCGCCACGCCTTGGAGCATGAAGCCACGCCGACAAATGCGCAGACGCAACCTCTAGGGGAGAATTTAGATCCTTGTTCTGGTGTAAACCAGATGCAGGCAAGGGACTCCCACACGCTTGCGAGCCGGAGGTTGGCACGACGTCCATACTACAGTTGGTACGGGGTGTGAGTGTTCGAGAGGGGGCCGTGAGGAATCCTGTTCCAGACCCATGTCATGTAGGCCATGCCCTCGAAGGCAAACACCTCATGCATGCCGCTATCCACCTGCATGGAGCGAACCGCATCCTCCATGGTGCGGTTCCACCGCTCAGACACACCATTCTACTGTGGCGTGGCTGGGACGGAGAGGTTGTGAAACATTCCCACTTCGAAAAAGTATCGGTCAAGATCCCCCATGTATTCACCGCCCCCATCAGAGCGGAAGTTCTGGAGGGTATGAATGGACTGACATTCGGCCATGACAAGCCATGTGCGCACAACCAGCGCAGCATCGCTTTTCAGGCGCAGACTAAAGACCCACTGCATGCGGGTGAAGTCATCCGTGATTTTCAGAACATAACGCCCTCTGGCATCCTAGAACTCCACGGGGAGGTGTCCCAGGAGATCAGAGTGAACCAGCTCGAGTGGCTTGAGAGCCCGTGAGTCAGACAGAGGGTATGTTGCACGGTGCATTTTGCCTTGCGCGCATTGCAAGCAATCGGTCTTGGGCAGCGTCTCGAAGGATGCTGCGTCAAGACCGAGTGCAGGTTGGGTGCGAATCAGACGATCTACGGCATCCAAGTGGACGTGACACAAGCGTCTATGTAGTAGACGCTGATGCTTAGAGGACAGTGTGCCTGTCATGAACACTCGTGCAGTGGGAGATGCAGTGATGGTGGTTGACGTGGAGCAGCTCGAGACGTAGTACAAGTCCCCTACTACCTTACCGCGGAGCACCACTTCAGCAGTGGCGCAAACGGCGATAGTGGCATCCTCACATGTGAATGCCACAGTGAGACCCATCCATGTGCAGGCACGTCCAGACAGCAAGCTAAGTTCTAGGCCAGGCACATACAGCACTTTTGAAATGTAAAACGGTCAAAACGGTCCATGGAATTGCACTTTACCTTCACCTTGAATAGGAACCTCATGCCTAGCAGCCGTACGCACGGACTTCATAGAGCCAACAGGACCAAGGACCGCGAAATCACCGCGACAACATGTCATGTGATGGGTGGCACCCGAATCTAGGATCCAGGTTTCATCCGTCACACGCTCGGGTGACGTGACTGAATAGTTGCCAACTATGCAGACTGAGGACAGAGGTGACTCAGCAGACGACTGTTGAGTCACACGGGTGACACGTGCTTGCAACTCATCAAGCCACGACAAGTCGTCGTGACCTGTGCATACTACGGCAAAGACAGCAGAGAGACCAGCATCATCATGTGCGACGAACGACTCCACAGACTCAGCAACGCACTCTGCCCCACCACCACCATCACGACTGCACATCACAGACTCAATAGGCCCAACAGTGGAACCCCTCGGCTCAGTCAATGCACTCGCACCTCCCTGAGTGGTGTGTCGGAGAAGCTGGCGGAGCTCGGCGATGTCACGGGCCTGGGACGCAAGCTACTGCTCCAGGGGTGTCAGGTTCTTGGCACTATCTTCAGCTGCATCAGCTCCTGGTGGAGACTACACATCAGTCGCTGCTGTGGCGTGGGCGGAAGCATGCTCACGCTGCTCAAACGCCTGTTGCAATCCTTGCGCAATCTTTGTCCAGTTCTTCGAGAGCTTACACTCCGTGTAGCGGTGCGCTCCCACACAACTATAGTACTCCCATTATCGTTCCCGAGTCGGCTTTGAAGCCGCCTGATCCTTGCCAACCTTTCCACCCTTCCTGTTGTTCCTTGTCTTCTTCCCTTGGACTGCCGCAGCTGAGCCAACTGCTGTTGTGGTTGTCGTCGTGCGTGGCGTCTGTACTGCTGCGATGGCTGCGGCTGACGCGCCATGACGGGCGTCGTTTGCTACTCCAACTCTTGCCACGTGTAGGAAATGCTTTGCGGCCCATAACAAGAGGATGCCTCTGTCAGCCATCTCCTGGAGGCTGCTCAAGCTGGAGTTGTCGAAGGTCTTGGCATACTCACGTCCAACACCGATTCTGATGGTGTTGAATGCCATGAGTTGGCCTGGCCCATTCTTCCCCAGGGCCGTATACAGCCACATCGCTCACCGCCTGTAGTCGGCTGGCGCCTCGTGTCCACCCTGGCAAAGGGAGTTGAAGTCAGACAGCCGCTGTGATGTTGTTGCTATGGTAGCGCCTTCAAAAAGAGTAGTTGCCAGCTTCCATGCCTCGAGTGGGTCGGCTCCAGCTCCGGTGCGAGGATCACCAAGGAAGGATTTAAGGTCGAGGGTGTACTCCTCCGGGACGGCCTTCAGGAGACCATAGGCCGCACATGCGGCGGTTGCCGCCTACTGGGGGTCCGTAGTCTGGTACGGGAGGGTGTAGTACGGGTACATAAGGCTGCACGCGGATCCTGGGTTCCACGGTAACTACCCACGGATACCGGATCCAGATCCGGATTCGCGGTTCCGGATCCAGGTTCCAGGATCCGTCTTGTATCCCCGGCTCCTAACTGATCCTTTTGGGAGGGGGAGAGGAAAACCCCGCGACAGGTCCTGCTCATGTCTCACGTGGAACCGTGGAACTCGCACTTTTGAACTTGAACAGTCAAATTTCGCGGTTTGCCTGTGAGCCTGGACTTGACGCGAGCAATCTCCGAACCTGAAGTTGACAGGTTTGACAGCCTTCAAAATGTCAAACCTGTCTATTCGCTTCCACGCGGGAACAACATGTCGTTTTTCTACTGGTCTGCTATCTTACAACTTTCACCGGACCTAGCACTTGCATTCGGAAAATATTGGTGACTCTCTAACCCTGCCCATCGATGCAAACGTGGACACTATTAGTTGAAACATATGGCTGCATGCAGCTCGGACCACATACATCGTCCGAGGCTACATAGGAGGTAGCATCGCCGAGTGGCTACACAGGAGGTAGCATCCCGAGGCGTGCCTCAGTCGATGTTGTCCTTTGTCAGCATTTAGCAGTAGTGTCATTTGTTACTGCACTTGTTGGTTTGTCTTCACTCCACCCGACGCCTCTCTCACCATGGAAGATACGGGCACCACCCCACTCGAGGACCCGCAGTACCTCCATGAGGAGGATGAGGACAAAGATGGGGACGACGAGGAAGATGTCGTTGTTGGAGAGATGTGCAAGTGTCGTGGCAATGATTTATTCATATGGGGCTTGTTCAAGAAGTTGGGCAACGGGCGCGCCATGTGTCTGCACTACACGAAGAACCCGGCCGAGCCTGTCACTCTCTCCGCCAAAAATGGCACCACCGGGGCTCTGTAGAAACACATGCGCCTCATCCACCGAGAGAAGTGGCACCACCTAAAGGCCTTGGTTGCAGCCGCAGAGCTCCAAGAAGCCAGAAACGTAGTGGCCACAGCTGATGGTGATGCACCGGCCGCGGGAGAAAATCCTGAGGACGCCCCAATTGCCCATGGAGTCGTTGGCGTTGGCTATGTCTTCAACCGCAAATTTTTCCACAGCCTTCTGTGGAAACACGCCGTGGAAAAGAACCTTTCATTCTTGTCCATGGAGAGTTTCTGGCTTGCGCGGGCCTTAGCCCACTGTCACCCTACGGGAGCAGTTCCTCGCCGCAAGACGATTGCATGGAACATCAAGATTGGCGCCCGAGCCTACCGCGCGTGTATCAAGAAGCAGCTGCTGGAGGTGAAGTCCGCCATCTCCATCACCAACGACGAGTGGAAGGCGGAAAACAACGTGAAATACCTGGGAGTCATCACGCACTGGGTCAAAGAGGGCTACAACGTACGCGCCATGGCCCTTGCCTTCCCGGCAATCAAGGGCGGCGCCACAGCCGAGAATATCTTCTTGCTGCTCAAGACGTCCTTGCAGCAGTGGACCTTGTGGGACCGGATATTCTGCATCACCATGGACAACGAGTCCACCAACGACTCGATGGTGGACAACTTCATGGTGCCCAGCAACGACAACTTTGACAAGGCCAGGCATATTCGTTGCCTCGGCCATGTTATGAACCTGGCCGTCGGCGACCTGCTGAAGCAACCTCGAGTGATGTAGATCATCCAGCAGGTCCGCGCCATTGCCGTCTTCGTCACGCGCACTCCAACCCGCGAGGAGTCCTTGCAGGCAGCCGTTGAAGTAGCGGGGCTCCAGTACAAGTCTCTCCACCTGGACACGGAAACCCGGTGGAACAGTGCCCTTGACATGAGTGAGCGTGTTATCGTTGTGAATTCCGTGCTTGACACGTGGCTGGACGACTATGGCAGGGATGGCGCACACCTAAGCCCCACGTTCGAAGATTGGGAGCTCATCGCCATGGTGACGGTCATCCTGAAGCCCTACAAGGGCTTCACGGAGGACATCTCCGGCTCCTCATATCCCACCCTGTCGTTGGTCATCACATTTTACTCATCTCTGCTTGACAAGATGCATGCATGGGTTGTGAAGGCTGTGGCTGCAGAGCGCAAGAGCAAGCGGCGTGGAGCTGTGGACCGGCTGGACTGCAAGGAGCAGCTGCTCCTGGAGCTGAAGCCAGGCCTGGCGGCTAGCATTGCCAAGCTCAAAAAACATGCCAAGCTGTGTACCGAGCGCCACGTGTTGGCCACAGCACTCGATCCGTATTTCAGGCTACGCTACTACGCCAACGTACGTCCAAATGTCGGCGTTGCATCACCTGCTGAGCTCCAGGTCAAAGTTGTGGAGCTGTTGAGCCCCTACAACGAGCGGGTGCAGCTGTGCCAGGCTGCCGAGGAGGCTGCAGCAGAGATTTGTGCGACCAACGTCGTCACCTCGGCAATGAACAACGTCGAACGTCCCCGGGCAACACAGTCAGCCTGTGTAGCCGCCTCGAGCACGTCAACAGTTACTCCACGTTTGTTTCACAGCTTTCATTGTCGTTACATCAGTTCACTTCACTTGAGTGAAGGCTTCTCTACATAGTCTTTCGTGTTCTATCTGTGCTGCAGCTCCAACGCCCGTGGCGCCAGGAATGCCGCTAACGCAGCCACGCTGAAGCTCCAGGCTCCACGCTGAAGGAGACGTCATGGAGGTTGCGCTGGAAGACGCAGGGACCAACATGTTTACAGAACCACAGGCCCCCGCACAGGCTCAGACTGCTCCCTCCACTCTGGAGGTAGAGGTGGAAAATTGGGCCAAGGACAAGAAGAAACCATGGAAGTCCAGAATCCTACACTACTTGCGCAAGTGCAAGACGAAGTACCCTACTTTCCACCTCGCAGCCCTTGACCACCTTGCAGTCCCGGCAACTAGCACTCCATCCGAGCGTCTATTCTCTCTCGTATGCCACATCATTACTGATTTCCGTCAGTCGCTCGTCGACCTGACAGTGGAGAACTTGATGCTCCTAAAGTCATGGATCAACGATCCTACTTTAATGAACTTCCCGGTCGCACCGACTGGGGAGGTTGTCCCAGCGTTGGAGGCCGAAGAAGCTTGGGTCAATGAACGTCGTCGTGCAGGTCCTACTTTTGAGGAGGTGCCGGAAGAAGAAGAGGGTGAAGATGAGGGGGCAGAAGATGGTGCAGAGGATGGTGCAGACGATGATGCAGATGGGGGGAGGGTCACGGAGGATGATGGGAGGAGGGGCTAGACTTGGGCTTACCATTAGGGCTGATATGTAAGTCACTGTTTGTAAACAATGGAATATTCAATGTGTGCGCCATGCCATGAGTCTGCATGTACTACTCAACTTACCTTGAAGGTTGACTTGTATGTGATAGTTTTTGACAATGTCTCCACATAGTCAATTTTACATAATGGATGTTACAGAAACAAGTGGTGAAAAGAACATGAAAACTTATGGATCCGTATCGTGGAACCGAAGATCCGGATCCAGGATTCGTGAAACCATGGATCCGCGAATACTAGGATCCATCACCTCGGTTTCGGATCCAGTATCTGGATCCGTCCTGCGGATCCGGATCCATCTCAAGATCCGCGGATAGGAACAGTGTGCAGCCTTACGGTTACACCCCCTCACTGACTGCCCACATACGGAACCATGGTTCCCACGTGGTATAGCTGTCCTCTTGCCGGTAGGCGGGAGGTTCGGTCCCAAACCAGTTGGGTGGCTTTGTCGTCGGCAACGCTACTGGGACAACATGTGCCGGCGGCGGAGACGGGGGACCTTCTTCCAACCCCAGACTCATGCGAAGCAGCTAGTCCTCTAGGGAAGCCGGGTCTACGGTTTTCTTGGGCATGTTGCCAGGGTCTACTTCGCTGGATGGTGCACCTTTGCGCCCTGAGCAAGTTCGACGCTGTTTTTCTAGCTATGTGAGGTGCAGGCGTAACATGCCTTCCTCGTCACTGGCGTCTGAGCTTGACTCCGGAAGGTTGTCGAACGGATCTGCGTCAAACGCTCCTAACGCTGCATCAACATCGGCTGGAACTGCACTCTCAACTGTCATTTCTTCTTTCTACAATGCATCACGGAGCAGCTTTTGCTATTGTTCAGGTTGCTGAACCTGTTGTTGCTGCTGTTGTTGCTGTTGCTACGGCTGCTACTGCTGTGGCTGGACTACGTCACAAACCAGTTTGAACAAGTCAGCTATCTGCTTGGCTATCTGTTCAGCCTGCTAGGCTTGCTGCTTGCGCAGCTCGCGTAGATCGCGAGCCAACGAGCCGGGGCTAGACGGGGATTCATCCCGCGTAGCGCCCGGTGTGCCGCCAATTACACCGGAGGCGGCAACACCAGCATCCATAGTGGAGCCGGCACTGCCGACTCTGAATGGTGTGTCCTTTGGCATGGAGTTGCGTGGGGTGTCGCGAGTGTACACCACAGTTGCTGACACTGACGTTAAGTGTTGAACGCTACCGGACAATTTTGGCAACGTTCACCCTGTCCCAGTGGGCGTGAGAAGTGTGTCGAGGCCTTTTTCAATCTGAAGGCCAACTCCAATGGACCCCTCCACGCTGCCGAGCATTTTCGGCAGTGTTTCCCCCGTCCCAGTGGGCGTGGGAAATGTGACGAGGCCTTTTTCAGCCTAAAAGCCGCCGGTGGATCCCCCCCCCACGCTGCCAAAAACATTCGGCAGCGTTTCCCCTGCCCCAGTGGGCGTGGGAAATCTGGAAAGGCTACGAGGCAACCTGTGGGTACCTGAACCACCCCCACCCAACCCAAGAAGAGAGGGGAGCCCAGCCAAGAGGGGGAAGGGTATACCAAAGACGATATGACGACTGCTACTACTGCTGTTGCTGCTACAACTGTCTTCGTCACTGTCACTAGATGAGGTGCCTTTTGCAGTTGTAGCTGGCTACTACTCCACCCACTGTCGCAATCCTGTCGCCACTGCTATCACAACTGTAGTTGGACAGCCGTGAGGGCTGCTGCTGCCCGCTGCTGCAATCTGCTACGATTGCTGACTGCTGCTGCTGCACGCTGCTCCATGCCGCCGCCACTACAGCCGTTGCTCTGTGCAGCTGTTGGCGGTGTTGCTCAACCGTCACTGTGGCTGAGCCAGTGCGGCTGCCCCCAGCTGTTGCAGCCGCAGCTAAGCAGCAGTCACCGTTGCTGTTGCTAGCCGATGCTGCTGCTGGCCACTACTGCCGCACGCTGCTGCACGCCGCTGCCGCTGCTGGTGCTTCTGCTGCTCCGCGCAGCTGCCACTGCTGTTGCTACTCCGCGTAGTGGTGCTGCAGCTTGGCCAGTGCGGTTGAGCCGAAGCACCACTGCCGCTGCCGTCGACGCTGCCACTGCCGCCGCTACAGCTGTAGCTTCGCGCGGCCGCTACTGCCGCTGCTGGTCCACGCAGCGGCAGATTGCCGCGGATGCTGCTCGGCGAGCCCTCCCAGGACCTCCCACTTCTCATGCGTGATGTGACAAGCGCTGGCTCGTCTTGCTCTTATACCAAAAAGGTAATACCCTGACCCTCTTCCCTCACGTGGCCATGTGAAGCTCGACGCTGTGGTTTGAAAGGGACTGACGGCAGTCAAAACTGACGAGCGTGGTGAGTATGAGAGTCAAAAGAGTGAGAGTGAGTGGTGGCGGGTTGAGCTCGCTATCCAAGCCCACCCGTCGGCCGGTGAATTGGGGCTCGCCGACGCCCACTCGAAATGCGAGGGGGATAACCCCACCCGATTCTCACAAGTCCAACCTGACATTTTGACCTAAACCATGTTTGCCAAAACTACCACCAGTTCACAAGGAAGACAAAACTAGGTCACCAAGCAATCATAGCCCAACCATGCAAAAGCATCGAGGTCGATTGGTTTGAGACAAGGTACGAGCACACAAGAAGGGAAGCCAGGACGCGTGAAGATGGCTGGAGTGTACCCGGTAGCTGCCCGGCGGACTCGTGTTTGCTCCCCCAGTCTTCCGTAACCTCCACCTCATCAGGAGTCTACACGGCGAAAAACGTGAGCCGAGAGGTCACACTGAGTACACAACATCAGGGACGTGGATCTAGACATGCCAGGCATGGAGGGCGACTCCCCAGAGCACGAGATTCATGTGCTTCAGGATCGTATCCGCCAGCTTCACACGAGCTCTCGGCCCTAACACACGTCTCCCTTTCCGGAGTTTTGATCGTCACCTGATCTCCACCCCAGCGACTTCCCTCTTCCCGGCGTCTTTCCCTTCCCTCGTCCTTCTCAGCCTGTGGTTGCTCACCCTACGGAGCAGCAACCCAAGGACTTCGAGACGCCCCCCCTACGTTGCATCAGCAAGGATGGCTTTGACAGCTGGGAGATCCTCTTCCAGGTCTGGGCCACCTCAGAGGGCGTGTGGCCCTACGACCACAGTCCGTATCAGAGTACGGACCAAGCTCAGTTGTTGACAGCTACTAGGGCAATGCGCGGACTTCTCTACGCCATGCCGCGCGAGACCGTCGTCGACTTTCGCTCATTCCTTGGCGAGGCGGGCACAGGCACCGGCGCAGATCCACGTGGGGACTGGGACCTAGCAATGTCCTTGCTTGCTGCAGAGACGCACGCCACCCGAGGCGCGCACATCCGTGCCTTTTACTCCCTTTGCTAGGGGCCTGCCGAGCTTGCAGTCGACTAGTGGCGACGCGCCATGTGCATTTACACACGCCTTGGAACTTCAGGAGGCACAGAGTTGTGGGCGCTCCGCACGATCATGCTCGGGGCTCACCTTGAGCACACAGATATCTTCACGTGGTACAGCGATGTCCTGCTCGAGCCTTTTTGAGCCTCAATACAGCATCTTCCCTGGCCGTACCAGCTTTTCCTCCAGGTGACTTCCGCCCGTGAGGCAGCTGTGGCTCATCAGGGACCTCCATTGCTGCAGCAGCCATTACATCACCACCGACGCCCCTCCTACAAACTCCTTCTCCATCCTCTGTCTCGTCCTCCTCCTCCCCTTCTGGCCCCATTACACCGACTCAGACACAGGGTGTCGCGGCAATAGCACAGGGGAAGAAGGGGCGAAGGAGGCGTGGCTTGGGCCAGCAGCAGCCGCAGCAGTAGCTGTCATCGGGCAGTAGCACTGGACACTCTGTTCACTACTACAATTGTGGAGGCGCCCATCGCTACACATATTGCCAACATCCGCTCGATTGGGCGCGGATTGCTCGTGGGCTCCAAGCTACGCACGCACTACGGTCTATGTCGAGCAGCACATCCTCCGGGCACGCGGCAACCACGATCGCAGTAGTTCCCGCATCACCACCAGCGACTAGAAGCGATCCACACCCACGTGACCGCACCATTGCCGAGCTCCGACACCTTCTGGCGCTTTGCTTTCAGGGAGGCGCGAGTGTGTTGTTACAGCCGGGTGGTTCACAGACTGTCTGTTCGTCTGTTCTTATGACTTGGGATGACTCGTGTGGGGGGGCACAGTCGTCATGTGATGACAATGGGCCTAACAGTACGGAAAAGATTCATGAGTATCACCTTTGTGCCCTTCGTCGTTCCTCCCCACCTGCTGCCCAGCGTCCGTCTGAGGCCGAGTGTTCTGTTGCTCGTTGTATAGTGACCTCTTCTAGTCGTGATCCCGGTGGCACTTGGATCATCGACTCTGGTGCCACTCATCACATGACCTGTCGTTGTAGTGATTTTGTTGTTCTCGGACCTGTTGCATCTGTTTGTTCTTTTCGCACAGGGTCTGGTCTGTCCTTGCCAGTCCAGGGTGTTGGGGTCGTCCATTTTGATGGTCCGTCTGGCCCCTTGTATCTTTCCGAGGTGCTATTTGTGCCTCACCTTGAGCTCAGCTTGCTTTCTGTACGTGCTTGCACACTGACGGGACTCTCAGTGGAGCACATTGCAGAGTCTGTGATTGTGACTGCTCTTGACACTCGTAGCGTTGTCCTTCGTGCCTCTGTTGTGGATGACCTGTATCGTGTCTCTTGGACTTTTGCTCCTTGCTCCCCCTCCCCTTCCGCTCGCGTTTTTGTCACTGGTGTTCAGTCTCCTAGCAACAGCAATTGCTTCATCGTCGCCTGTGTCATGTAGGCTCTGACACTGTGTCGAAGCTCATTCGAACACGGCCCGCTCTCGTTCTTGACGCGGCTTCTTTCGAGAAGCCGCCCAAGACCGACTACCTGTTTTGCGCTCAGGGTAAGATGCATCGTTGCACCTACCCTGACTCTCGTTCACGCGTACTTTGCCCTCTCGATTTAGTTCATTTGGACCTTCTTGGTCCCCTACCTGTCGAGTCTCTGTCCGATCTGGTCGCTATGTCTTGACCCTGACTAATGACTTCACCCGGATGCGGTGGGTCTACAGCCTGCGCCAGAAGAGTGACGCCGCTCTCGCGGTCCGTCTCTGACTAGTGATGGCTGAGTGTCAGTCTCGCCACACGCTGGACACCTTCCGCTCGGATCGCGGAGGCGAGTTCTTTGGCGAGATTGACAGCTTCTTCGCCAAGCACGGGATTTTTCACCAGGTCTCCGCTCATGCTTCTCCTCATCAGAACGGTGTTTCTGAGCGCTGGAACCGCACCATGGAGGATGCGGTTTGCGCTATGCGGTTAGAGTGCGGTCTTCCGGAGTCCTTCGCTTTTGAAGGCTTTGCCTACATGACTTGGGTCTGGAATCGCCTCCATCACGGTCCTCTTCCGGACCACATCACACCGTATGAGCTTTGGTTCGGCCACCGTGCTGACTTACGCCTCGCTCGCGTCTAGGGATCCTGGGCTTTTGTGTGGTACACTGAGGACCAGCAGGGGTTCAAGGTCTCACCGCGGGGTCACTTGTGCGCCTTTGTTGGCATCTCCCCGTCATCGAAGGCATGGAGTTTTTGGGACCCTACTCGTCATCGCATTGTTGAGTCCCGCAACGCAATCTTCTTTGATTCCCTCACCTACCGTGATCTGACTTCGATCACGTCGATGCCCGTCACACATGTTCCCACGTGTGAGGTTTCTCGACGAATGGGGGAGTCTACGCCTGCGAGCACCGATTGCCAGGCTGATGGGTCCGTTTGAGCTCCCTCCACCTCTCCGGCGTTTGATGACCCAGCGATCATCACTGTCGGTAAAGAGATCTCTCTAGCACCGCCGGCTTCTACCCCTGCCCCTTCACGCCCCACAGGTACCCATAATCCTGAACCTGTGCATACTCCTACGACCATACATGTGTGCGCCAACACCCCTGCCTCTGTGCGTGGATCTGCCTCACCTACTCCTACTGTCACACCAAGCCCTGTGTCTCCCACACCCGCATCTCCTTTCATGGCATCACCAGCTCCCTTGTTTCAGCCATCCCCAGCTGTCATTGTACCCGATCCTGAGCCAAAGGTACGCCCTTTGAGCCCGGGTTACTCCCGTGAGCCTGGCGGTCGCCTTCAACCATTGGACTCCGGAGCTCAGCGAGTGTCTGGTCCTACGTCCAGGCGCTCTACTCGTAGCATCGTGAGCGGTGATCCCGGCACAAAGGCCCTAGGTCTGAGTGTTCGCACTGAGCACATAGAGGTACATCCAGCGTGTCCCGTTGGGCATGACCTCGTCAGTTGCGAGTTTCATATCGCTTGTAATGTAGCAGTCGATCTTGTGGTCGTCAGACCTAGCACTGAGGTGTGTGTTCTTGCCACTTAGAGCTCTCCCTATATGGCGCCTGACCCCGGCACACTGAGGGAACCTCTCTCGTCACAGGATGCTGACGCGTGGTGTGCTTCTTGCGAGGATGAGCTCCGCGCCGTCCGAGAGCATGGAGTTTACGAGCTAGTCGACCTTCCACCTAGGAGTAAGGCTATTCAGGTCAAGTGGGTCTTTCGCAAGAAGGTGAAGCCGGATGGCTCACTGGAACGCCACAAGGCTCGCTTGGTTGTCAAAGGGTACTCTCATATTGAGGGCATCGATTACACTAACACCTTTGCCCCTGTCGGCCACATGACCTCAGCTCGAGCTCTGTTCGGTGTAGTGGCTCACCATGACTGGGAACTACACCAGATGGATGTGAACAATGTGTTCCTCCATGGCTCTCTGGATGAGGAGATTTACATGGCTCAGCCACCCGGCTTTGAGAATGGTGACAAGGTCTGACGCTTGCGCAAGTCCTTGTATGGCCTCAAGTAGTCTCCTCGGTGTTGGAACCAGGAGATCACTGGCACTCTGACTCATGCGGGATATGTACAAAGCAAGGCAGATCCCTCTCTCTTCATCTCACAGACGCCTGAGTAATTCACCGCCATCCTGGTCTATGTCGAAGACCTTCTAATCACGTCTCCTTCATTGGATGCTGTGAAAGAGGCCAAGACTGTCCTCCAGACTACCTATAGGATGAAGGACCTTGGTTCTACAGCGGTGTTTCTTGGCATGGAGATCGTGCGAGACTGACGTCGCACTCTACTACTGCATCAAGCCCGATACGCACGTGTTGTGGGGGAACGCTTCAGCGACCTTCTCGGCGTACTGCCCATGGCTTCCACACCTCTTACGCCTGACGGGCACGATGCCCTAAAGGTTGATGATCCCACACAACTGGGGGAGACAGTGGTTTTGACCCTGTATCTCTGTCTCATCAGATTTCTGATGTACCTGGCCACTACCACACGTCCTAACATCGCATTTTCCGTCAACCTCCTTGCCCAGTTTTCGCAGGCTCCACGCGCTAGAGCCCTTCACACGGCTATGCAAGTGGTGTAGTACGTGGTCTCCACACCGTACCTCGGACTCTACTTTCGCCGGTAGTGTTCGGTGGTCCTTGACGGCTACAGCGACAGCGACTGGGCCTGTAGCCCAGATGGACGCAGTCGCACCAGTTACATGTTCCTGTTCGGTGGGACCGCTGTGTCCTGGCGCAATAGGAAGCAAGGCTGCATTGCACGTAGCTCATCGGCGTCAGAGTACGTTGCTCTGGGTGCGGAGGTTGCTGAGGCGGTATGGCTTCAGCGCCTGTTCCATGAACTTGGCCAGTCAGTACCCGCTATTGTGCTTTGCTCCGACAACCAGAGTGCTCTTGCCATTGCGGAGAACTCTGGTGTCTTTCATGCTTGCACGAAGGACATTGCGGTTGAGCACCACTTTGTGCGTGATCTGGTGGAGTGACACGTGATCTCCGTCATTTGGGTTGGCACTGACATGCAACGTGCTGAGTTCTTGACGAAAGCACTAGCACGCGGAAAGTTCCTGGTGGCTATTCGTTCTGTTGGACTTCGCCCCTTGCCTGATAGTGGTTAAGTGTGGGGTGTGTCTGTGTCTGTGTCACATTTCTCGTTGCACATGTTTTTTGTACTCGTCTCAGTGCTGCACGTGTATGGACATGTGTACCATCGGGTCATGGGGGAGTGTTGTGATTTGTGACGTTCCTGTCGACCTGCACAGTTTACCGTGACCACTTGGCCGTGTCCATAATCGTGCAGATCCCTGATGTGGACCTTAGAGGCACCGGTGCATCATCTAGTGGCAGACTACCATCTTGGAGCTAACTGACGGTTGTTCCAGAGCTCCGGACGCAACCCGGGACCTCCTTCAGTTTTTCTGCAGCACACATGAGTTTATCTGTGGACTAGTCGAGGGCCCAATTTGCATGTTTTTGTATTGTGTGTCCACCGCTTGATACCAAATGCATGCATGCAACCAGTCGTAGCATCCGGCTTTTGATTATGCACGTCTAGGTTCAGACGACGTAGCGTTCTGATATGTCTGCGCAGAGTTATGGCCAAAACAATGATTTTGGGCCGGTTTTAGGACAGATCTTGCACTACCGCGTGCGACACCCGCCGTGCACCGCGGCAGGTACTTATGCCATGGACTTGTCATTTGTCATTCCTCTCTGCAAATGCTATTGAAGCATTCTGATACTTTACCTTGTGTGTCCCAGCCAGACCCTTGCTGGTGTGTGTAACGACGTATGACTGTCGTTACCGTCTGACAGGCACTGACGCCTAGTCAGTGGCTGTGTCACTAGGAAGCTTCCACGCATCTTCTCAGAGTCTCCACTCCTATTCTAAAGTCGTCCTCAAAGTTCGCAGAATGGCGTTCTCAGTCTGCGTCATGGGTTTACCCCCTTCGCAGGACTTGGGGGTAATCGTCATCAATGACCCAGAGCAGGGAGACTCGAATGTTTCGAGTCTCCGGAAGCCCATTTCCGTTCTTAGCCTTTCCCCTAGTGTTGGCACCCAAATCAGGGCTTTCACATGAGTTATTCGATTGTTTTTATGTCAAAGTTTGTCGCAAACGAACTTTGATTTATGTTTTTCATGTTCTGGCACGAAATCTTCATGTGCGAGGCACGCTGGCAATTTTGCGCCAGCTTTCTCTCGTCTCTCGTCCCTCGCCCCCCTCCCTCGTCCTTGCTCACTTGCTTGCAAGGGAGGGGGCGTGGGCGAGGACACGAGGCCACGAGGCCTCGCCCTTGAGGCCCTCGTGGCCCCTCTGCTGAGGCAGCGATCTGCGGCTGGCGGCTGGCGGGCTGGTGGCCGACTGGTCACTTGGCCAGCCGCCGGCCGTCCAGCTGGCCGACAGCGAGTAAGCCAGCGGCCAGCGAAGTGCTGGCCGCCAACCAGCCCTCGTTGACGCGAGGGGTGGTGAGTAACCACCCCTTGCTTCAGCAAGGGGGCAGGGCCAAACCGGCCCTTGCGCTACATTTGTCCCAACATATTATGAACCGTCCCGGTTCATGAACAACAAGCAGGATTGTCAGTTAGTGAATCATCAACATTGTGAAAGAACATTAATAATTTCAATCACTAGCTAAACATGAACACGTGCATGGCACTAGGACCTAAGCTGCAGCTTGTCGGTTTGCACGGCTAGCAACCTCCCCCCCTTAGGCTGGAGCGTATGCGAGACAACCATGTTGGGCGTCCCCAACCTCTTATGGTTGCAGTCCATGAATGCTGCCCTGCGAGAATGTTGTTCACTTTTTCCGCATTTAGGTGGTGCTCCTTGACACGCGTCGATCTGTGCAAGCTGCCAGCTCACTCCAACACTCGTTGACCACCCTTCAAGACAACCGATATTCGGGCTCCCATGAGTTATGTCCAGGTCCACACCCGGCCCAATGAATAAGGTATTCTCTAACCACCCACGTCCGGAGAGTACGCTCTTGGTGCTAAAGTAGGCAAAGAACCTCGTATTGGCCTTTGGCATCAATGACTGCCGGTGGTGGATGAACGGTTCCCCCTGCCGTGTATGGACCCAACAGGCTCACATGAAACACGACATGTATCTTCATACTCGGCGGAAGCAGTAATCGCTATGCCACTGGCCCGATGCGTGCAACAATGGGAAACGGCCCAATCCACTTTAGTAGACGTTTTTGTGCCCCTGGCGACTTCAGCCGAAGATTCCTAGTGCTAAGAAAAACTTTGTCACCGATGTCCAACGAGACCTCACGACGACTTTTTTCAGCATATGCCTTTTGTCGTTGCCGTGCAACTTGAAGGTGACCCTTCGCCTCTTGTTACAAGAAGTCAATGCGCTTGGTAAAGGCTTGAATAGAAGGAACATGTGCTCCTGTACTCCCACACTTCACTAATGAAGTGCGCACTACCGGATGCTGACCACTGTCTCACACAAACAGTGTGAACTGTGTAGACTTGTTCACCTAGTTGTTTACCGCAAACTCTGTTGGTGCTAGGAATGCATCCCAGACATTCATGGCAGGGTCCACGTACATGCGGAGCATTTGTTCCAGAGTGCAGTTCATTCGCTCTGTTTGTCCGTCAGTTTGAGGTTGAAACGTTGTCGATATGTGTGACTCGTTGCCAAAGTGCTCGTGTGTCTTTTTTCCAGAACTTACTAGCAATTTTTCAATCTTGAGCGGAGATAACGCACAACGGCAAGCCGTGGTACTTTGCAACACCCTCGAATAAGAAACGAGCGGTCTCCTCTACGTTCACATAAGTGGTTGTAGGAATGAAGTGTGTCATCTTCGTCAGAAGATCCACAACCACTTGTATTGCATCGTGGCCACGGGCCGTGTCGGGAAGACCAGGATTGAAGTCCATGCTGACGCACTCCCATGGAGTTCCAGGGATGGGAAGTTGTTGGAGGAATCCAGCAGGCTTCTTGTTACTAGCCTTATTTTGAAGACATGGGTCACATGTCATGCAATAACTACAGACACCGACACTCCATCCTGGTCACCAGTAGTGGTCCGAGAGTGTGTGTCTGGTCTTTCGAGATCCCACATGACCTGCGACCGGCGGGTCGTGGAACTGGGAGATAATCTTTGCTCGAAGGTCTCCCAAGTTTGGCACAAGAACTTGTTCTTCGTGCCAGAAGATTCATGCGGCCTCCACCAATACGTACTTGTCCAGATTTTGAGTCTTGAAACCAAGAATCCACACAGTATCCCATCCGAATCCTGTTTACAAAACCGTTCTAATGGGTAACCTCTTGTGGTGGTTGCCACAGAGGTGCAGAGGGATCTGGTGTTTGTATCATTGCTATTTGCAATAGCCATAAAATACCCACAGACACCGGTGGTTGCTTTAATCTCCACAGGCTGTCGGCTTAGTGGATCTACCACATTGATGTGTCCTGGCCTAGATTCCCATGTGAACGAGAATCGGCTCAGGTATTCGCTCCAGTGCGCTTGTCGTCCTGACAGGTTTGGTTGTGTTTCGAAAAAACACCAATGGGTAATGGTCGGTTACGATCGTCACACCTCCTTCAGTACCCTCAAGGTAGCAATGCCACATCTTGAAAGCGTGTACTACCGCGAGGAGCTCTCGATCCCCAGTTGTATATATTGTTTCCATGGGGATGAGCTTGCGGCTCTCATATGCAACTCACCGTTCTGCATTAGGACGGCTCTGAGTCCTTCTACCGACACATCACATCGAACCTCCCATGGTTGCGATGGATCTAAAAGAGCTAGGATGGACACTGTGGATAGAAGCTCTTTGACTTTGAGAAAGGCGTTCTCGCAGCCAGATATCCATTCCCAGTGCACGTCTTTTCGCGTGAGCTTGGTTAGTGGTGCAACCAGGGTAAAATACCCTTGCATAAATCGTAAAAAGTAGTTTACAAGGCCGAGGAAAGACTGAATCTGTCCAACATTTTCCAGGTGTGGCCAGTCTACAACGGCTTGGACCTTTTGTGGGTCAACACGGATGTCGTCCTTGCCGGCGATGTGTCCAAGGTATTGGATCTCATCCTGTGCAAACTTGCAATTGCTCACTTTGGTATAAAACTTCTGTTCCCAAAAGGATTGCGAGGAATCTGCACAGATGTTCCATGTTCTCATCCATTGATTTGGAGAAAATCATGATGTCGTCTAGGTAAACCAAGACAAACGGGCTGAGTTGTTTGGCAAACGTCCAATTCACTTCTCCTTGGAAGGCTATTGGGGCATTTGTAAGCCCAAAGCATAACATAGGAAACTCATAGTGCTCCATGTGCATTCAAAACGCAATTTTGGACACATCATCTTCTGTGATGCGGGTTTGATAGTACCCTTCATACAAATCCAAGGACAAAGATATTGTTGCACCTTGGAGTTGGCCAAAAAAGTCCTCAATCCATAGTAAAGGGAATCGATTTTTCACCGTCAGCTTGTTCAACGCCCGGTAACCCACGCACATGCGTAAACCACCATCCTTTTTGTTCACAAAAAGGACCGGCACACTCCACTGGGAGCTACTTAGCTTGATCCATCCTTTTGCAAGGTACTCTTTGATTTGGTGTTTGGCCTCTTGTCTTTCTCCAGGAATAAAGCGATACATGGGTCTGAACGGGAGAGTAGCCTCCGGTTGCAGCGGAATCATGTGGCCCATGTGTCTTTCTGGTGGAAGCCTAGCCAGTGGGTCTTGGAATACATCCCATAACTCCGCCAACAGAGATTTGATCTCTTGTGGCGTGTCTTCCTTCACGTTGTCCTCCACTTTCGATTGTTGAGCCAAGAATTATCGACAACCTTGTCGAATACCTCTCTTGACCTGCATCGCAGACAAGCTCGCATGGACTTTGTGTCGCGTCGGCAATAATTCCGTACTCGGATCAACGTAAAGCAATGCTGTCCGTTTTGGAGGATCAAACGCTTGGATTCAAAGCACAATACAACGTTTTTTTTACGGAGCCATGGATCGCCTAGCACCACGCCAAATGGGTCAAGAAGGTTGATTACCTTCAATGTGACACTCTCGGTATACCCTTGAATACAAATATTTGCTTTACACGTACCAATCACGGGTACCTTACGGTTGTCACCGACGACAACTACACCATTTATGGCTCGTACTTTAGGCCAACCTGTTGGTTAAAGCGAAGACTAGAAAAGGCGTCATCTCTCCCAGTGCTAGTAAGTACGTTCATGGGAGCACCAGCTAGGTGTCCTTTGAACTGCATCGTCGTGTTGCCTCCACTCTTCTGAGTGAACAGACACGACGATGACAAGCCGAGTTTGTGATAAACACGGAATCTAGACGAAAGATGACGCAAATCCCATGATTCACCTACCTGAGTCTACATCTTATTGGCATGTGTAGATTTGGCTAGCACCTTCTAGTCTTTAGATTTCACTGGGTCGAAATCATTGACTAAAGGTATCGCGAACGTGATTGAACTCATCGCTTTGAGGAAGTTTGCTCCAATCACTTTGTTACAAAATTCTTGCACAGTGGTTGGTGTCCCCACCACTAAGATGGTTTGGTCATCCATCTTGTCCGGTGATACAAGATTTAGTGGGTAATGTCGACCAGCAAGTACAGAATGAGGTTTAATGAGAGGGGAGAAAACAACAGCGAAATTTTAACTCGTAAAAAACTCAAATTATTTAACGTCCTTGTCACAAAACATGAACCCACATTTGTGATCCAGTTTTACCCCTGAATGGTCCCCACTAACGTCACTCAAGGATGGGGAAAACCTGCCCCACGGCCTTGTCCATTACCACGGCCGGGCCCATTGCCGCGACCGCGACCCTGTCCACGACTCTGTCCGCGGCCTCTTGCTACACCCTCCCCACGAGGTGTTGCTGCTACGGCTAACGCCGCGGCCTCTTGTCCACCACCAACAGCCTAAGGGCATTGAGCCCTGAAGCGTCCGGGCTGTATGGAGTTGTGTCATAGTCCCTTGCAGAAGGCCGTGTTACGACGCTCATGCGCCACCTACAACTTGTCATTGTCGCGGCCACGCTTGTGCTTGGGGGGGCTTGTTCCCACCAGTCTTCCTGGCCGGGGGGTTTGCCGGCTGCTTGCCCTTGACACTACCCCGCTGCCCGACTGTCCCTCTAGCCCCTGCAGCATCCATATGTGCATCGTGGCCTTGCTATGCATGCACGTTTGGCCGTGCATCCGAGTAGTGCTTCGGGTTCTCCAAATACACTTTGCTGATGTAGTCTCGCAACGCCCTCCTACTTGTCCAAGCTTGGCCCGTTGCGTTTATGGTGGTCTTGTCCTTCAACTTCGCGCTGGCAAGACCATCGTGAAAGCACTTCCAGCAACAAGCACTCTGGGTACTTGAAGGTCAAGGTACCGTTGCTCTTGGTGAAGCTTTCGGCTTCCTCTACGAGCGCACTAAACTTACTCAAGTAGGCCTCAAGCAAGTTACCCAACTTCTTGAGGTCCTTGATCTTGTGGAAGGCGCGGTGTGCTTCCTAATGTTGGGTACACTTCTTACACATCATTTCACAAAAGGCTTCCCACGGCATGGGCTTCTACTCGAGGTGAGGCCTCAGTGCACTCCACTCCTTGACTAGGTACTTGAAGAGCATGTCTTCAAGTCGCGTCGTAGCATGGTCACCCCACTGACTGAGTGGAGCCCTGTGGACGCGTAGGACGTACTTCAGGTGGTTCAGCCAGTCGGTTAGCTTCACACCCTTCCCAAAGATTTCCACACTGTGGAGGAAGGACGTGTTCATGATCGGCCCCAAAGTTGTCGAGGTAGACAAGTCATCACTACCATTGGCACTGACATCAGAAGCTGCCTCACTCTGCACTTGCTGTAGAATTTGCACCTGGGTCACGCTCTACAATGCCTTGTCAAGGTCGTTGCATCGGTGGCTTGCCTCATCGGCGGCCAGGCACTGTAGCTAGCGATCACGGTCGAGGTCCGTGATGCTCTGCCGGATGTGGACCAGCAGGTTGGCGAACGCGAACTTGAGCTCTAATGTTGTCAGAGCATCGATGATAGCCTCTAGGGCCTCGCGTTGTCCGTGCACCTTTACCCACTACAGAGAGTATGGTTTGCGTACACGCCTCCAAGGATTCCTTGCTTTTGGAGGAGATTGTCGTCAGCGATGACGCTTGAGTGGACGCTGCCCTATCCCATCGCGGCCACATCGTATGAAGGGGTGTCCGTCCCCACTCCTCTGAGTGTTGCCATACCCCCATAGTCGGTGGTGATCTTGAGTCAGCCTGCCGCCTCAGCAGCAAACTCCGCAAGCCTGCTGCGGTCATCGCGAATTGCCTTTGCAGAGACGTCATCCGACTTATTCTCGTGGGAACTTCCCACGCAGCTGCTTTCGGTGACTTTGCTGCTCTAGGTAGCTTCGTTGCTATCGGCAGTCAAGTGATGCATCAAGCGCCTTACCCTTCTCGAGCAATCAACTCGAGTTGACCGCACAACAATGGTGATGATTGCAATCCTCGTCGCCTTCGCAATCGTTGGCGCCGTGCTCTTTGTCTGGATCCCCTTCTGGGTAATTCTCCTCTAGCTTGTCGTCCATTGCATGGGGGTCGTCCACGTGCGCGTTGACGTGCTCGTCGAGTAAATTTTCAGCCTCCGCATGCTTTTCGGTGTCACCGAGGTTGGCGTAGGTTGCCTTTGACGGTACTGTTGTCTTTGGTTTGGCAACTGTGCTCACAGCAACGGCTCCCAAAACTTGGAATCTGCCAAGGGTATGTGGGAAGACCGTCACCACCATGCCCTTGTTGGTTCTTGACGGTCCAGCACTTGCCATCTCATCGCCCGTGCAACTAGCACGTGAAAACCGTTATGAGGATCACCCCACAACTTCGAGGAGGGATTGCCTCCCACACTCTCCTTGCTCTCACGATCAATGAGGCAATTATAACTTGCATTTCTTTTTTCCTAAGCCGCCACTTCGGCATAAGGGCTTGGATTTTGAAAACTAGTCTTCCTAAGTCCTGACTCACGGCAAATGGTAGTGACTAGAATAGAGGAAAACAGAAAATTACTAGACAAGGAAATGACAAGGGACGTGAGTGTCGCTCACAAAACCTTATCAAGGAGTGTAAGGAGGAATTCTAAAAATTCCTAATAACTCTTTCACTCTTCCTTCTACCCCCTTGTCTTCCTTTTGTCTTCTTGTCTTCTTCGTCTTCTCTTCACGCCCCTTGATGCCTCTCAAGTTGTTGGGCGGCGTTTCCCTTGAGCCGGCGGCGTTGGAGTGTGGTCAAAACCCTTCAAGGTGACACCCTCTTTCTTTTTGGAATGCTCTTAGACAGTGAGAGTCCCTAATCTTGGGAAAGGGCGATGTCCCAATCTTTGGATGAGGGAGGGAGGAAGGAATTTTGGAAATGGTGAAGATTTGGTGGTTTTTGGGGGTGGGAACTTCCCACCCCGTTCCACACAAATCCTCCTAGCCCCCTAGAAGTCAGGATAGGCTAGAAGGAAACGGCTCGACCAAGTAGAGCTTTTTTCTAGCTCAGCAACGCACTTTATGGCACTTCAATCTGTGAAGCATGGATGCCATAGTCCATTTTGGCATTTCTGCTATTGCTTGTAGCTACCGTTGGCGTTTCACATACGACGTAGCCGCCATTTCCGTTGAACCCTTAGTCGCAGGGGTCGTCTGGCTCTGAGAACCACTGTAATGGGTCGAGTCTCCAGCTCATTCTCTGAAGTTGTTTTCGGAGTTTGCAGAATGGCGTTCTCAGCCCGTGTCAGGGACTTACCCCTTTCGTAGGAATGAGGGACAATCGTCATCAACGACCTAGAGCAGGGAGACTCAAATATTTCAAGCCTCCGGAGGCCCGTTTTCTTCATTAGCCATACCCCTAGTTTTGGGACCCAAACCAGGGGTTTTTACCTCAAACTCGTGCTTTCACATGAGTTATTCTCTAATTTCTATGTCAAATTTTGTCGCAAACGAACTTCAATTTCTGTTTTTTACGTTCTCGCGTGAATCGTCGCATGTGAGGCACACTAGCGATTTCCCGCCAGCTGCCTCTCATCTGTCGTCCCTCGCCCCCCTCTCTCGTCCTTGCTTGCTCACTTGCGAGGAGGGCGAGCGGGGGCAAGGGCACGAGGCCACGAGGCCTTGCCCTCAAGGCCCTCGCAGCCGCCCAGCCGCCAATTGGGCTGAGGCCGCGATCGGCGGCTGGCGGCTGGCCGGCTAGTGGCCGGCCGGTCACTTGGCCGGCCGCCGACCGTCCAGCAGCCTGGCCGGCGGCCAGCAAAGTGCTGGCCCCCGGCCAGCCCTCGTTGACGCGAGGGGTGATGCGCAACCACCCCTCCCTTCAGCGAGGAGGGAGGGCCAAACCGGCCCTCCCGCTACAAGAGGGGTTTGTGATTTTTTGGAAGTGGTTTGCGGAGAGTTTGCATGGGGGGGGTTCAGAAGGACGATGTTATGATATACCCATCGTTTTGGTCGATAGATCATTGGTGTCCAGAGTTGAAAAGGAAGTGACGGCGATGCCCATGTTTTTTGTTCTTTGCGCAAAAACAGGCACAGCTGACATATGTTGCATGTATTTAACAGATTTGACATGGATTCTGACTTCGAGGGCGAAGTCAAACTTCGCCCATCATCGCGAGCTTGCAGGAGGGGTTTCTTGGTGAAACCTCCTTGCGAGTACGTGATGACCCTGCCAAACCTCCCGTTTCAACTAGGAGGTTTTTCCAAGGTTTGAGGGGCGTTACGAGATGCGGCGCACGCCATGATAGCATAAAGGGAATATGTTGAGGCCCGCTACTGTAGGGACCGGTAGATGCCCGGGCAAGTAAAAAAATGAAAACCAACCCTCCCCCCCCAGTGCAACTCGGGGGTTTGTTTGATATTGGGAGGGGGTTGCAAAATGCGGCATACTCTATGATAGAAGAAAGGGAATCTGCTGGGCCCCGCTATCGCGGGGCCCGGTAGGTGTCTGGGCAAGTAAACCTTTAAAACCCAAACCCCTTAGTTCAACTAGGGGGTTTGCTCAAAGTTTGTGCATTCACCCTTGCAACCATGCAAGATTCGGAGTTCGCACTTGTGAACTCCAAAACTCACAACATGGTGACTTTTGACATCAGTGAAGCCAGTGTCAGAAGTCACCGACTTCACCCTCAAAGTCAGAGATGTTCGAGAGCAAAGCTTAACTCCATTTTCGCTCGCAGATTTGAAAACATGGGCACCGCTGTTATCTCGTTTTTTACAGTGGACAGCGCTGATCTATCAAGCAAAATGATGGATATCGTTGTATTTCTAACCATTTCAGACTCCCTATGTGTTGAAAGGGAACCTGTTGGGCCCCGCTACCGCGGGACCGAGTAGGTGCCCGTGTAAAAGTAAAATCCTAAAGCTCCGATTGTAGGTTTAAGGTGGGTTTCTGTACATCAAACATGGGTAAAAAGTAAGGGAAAAGGAAAACAGGGACAAATGGGGAGCTTTTAACTCCCCATTTTGTCGGCCGACATTTTCGAGACCCATCCCCTCCCCCCACACCTCTAAATTGGATCGCGGCCCTCCATCGCGACAGCCGCGATGGAGGGTCGCGATCCAGCACCACATGCGCGATTTCACCATGCTAGAGCAGAGACATGAATCCCTGTTCGAGTATGGTGAAAACGAGTGGGCGGATGGGGCTTTTTATTGCCAATCAGGGGAGGATGGGGATTATTGTCCAGTGGCAGGGGCGGATAAGGCTTTTTCGTTCTAGCGGAGGGGCGAATGAGGCTTATCATTCCGGCGGGGGGACGGGTGGGGATTATCGTTCTAGCAGAGGGACAGATGAGGCTTATTGTTTTGACGGAGGGGCAGATGGGGTTTATTGTTCCGACGGATAGGCATACGAGGGTCATAGGTGAAAAAACAGGGGGGGGGGGGGGGGGGGGTCGGCATTTTGGCTGATACAACTTTCTGAATGTGCTAAGTGTTTTGGGAGGTGCCTATTGAAATGATGGAACTATTAGGGTTGAGTACTCATCATTTGGACTCACGGCCTTGGTATTCTACCAGATTGGGGCTGGATGACGCCCTACAAGTTGGTCGTCCAGGACTCCAAAAAGAATGTGGTCTACCATGCTACATCTCATACGTGTGCAAGCCTCCAAACTTCGCGAGTGGGCATTTCTCTCCTTACACTTATGGCTCAACATGCATCGGCATTTCAATTTTTATGTTTTTTCACCCATCGGCATTTTGGCCACCTACCCCAGCCTCTGGTGTTCTGCAAAGAAATGCTCTGACACAATCGACCACTTTTGTAAAGGATCCATGAAGGTTTCGTATACTGTAGCAATGCTTCAATGTTGTTCGGTCATCTTCTTAATGCTATAACTTTACGAAATAGCGCCTCCATGTTCTCAAAACCTCCCGAGTTCTCGATGGAGTTTCTCGAAGCGACCACTCACGACACGGCATCGCAAGAGTCACTCAGCTTGAGCGCCCAAGCCCCAACATGTGCCTCGTGTATCTCGCTATTGTATGTATGCACTCAACATGATTGACACTTGTGAGCTACATACACTTACTATTACATACAAACCATTCAACTGTCTCAAATCCTCAAAACATCTTTAGCATCGCACCTCATCCCTGTCAGCCACCTTTGTTTCTCTCGACGAAACATTTGATATCAAAGTGCACTCACACTGGAAGGGCAGTCGACGGATAGACTATCAAGAAAAGGCCTCACATGATTATTCAATGCATCTCCATCCTTGAGAAGTTCCTACACCTCTCGACGACACTGGTGAATAGAGAGAGCATACCTAGTGACGAGCAACTACCCTACTGATCTTGAATTTTGATTCTAAGCATTTTTGGGCATGTTTTCTTCAACAAAAATGTTTCTTAGTTGAATTGATTAGGTGCCACCTGAATAATTACTTTCAAGTAAAACATGTGGAAGTTATTGGTTGTCTGTGGTTTATCTCCTCGAATCTTTTTAAACGCCGTCCACGACTCGTTCACGTCCTCGCAGGCGACCACAATCGAACGGTGGTACTGCTATAAAGACTGTCAGTTCTGTCCAAGCTGCCAAAACTACCGCGCGACAGGCGCGATTGGCACAAAATTACGATGGTTTGCGTGATTTCAGGCAGTCGCCCCTGTCAAGTGAGGCCGATTTTTGCTCTTTGCCAGGGTCGAACGTCTTCGACGCCGATTTTTCAGAACATCAGTTTCCGTTCAAGAAAAGTCTACAGACCACCTAAATAACTTTCTCGCAAAAAATCATGAACGATATTCAAGAACACATAGTTTGCAAACTTGAAAAAAATCAAAGTTCAAGATCAGTAGGGTATAACTAACAAAGAACGTGGGGGTGGAGAATCACCACCATGCGGCCAACAATGCTCTCTGCACAAACCAGACGCTGGCAAGAACTTTTGCAAAGGACAGCAAAGAATTTACAACCCCAACGGCCGACCCAGTGACAAACCCCTCGAGCTCGGCAAACCCTTTGCCTCCACCATTGCTTGTCGAGATGATACTAGCATGATGATAGGCACTGGCCGACAAGCTCGCATTGATGAAGACATGTACATGAAGTTGTCAGGATTCTAGAGCCTTAGATACCCATCTGGTCTAATAACTTGATGTGGCAATTGATGAGCTTTTGGATGCGCACGCGAGGGAAGTAGTACTCACGGAATGAAAACTCCAAATCTCCAATGAGTCCCAAATTCAGCCGACACTTCCTTAGTCATTCCATCCTACGAACTCCAAAAGATGGACAGTTCAGATGTGGCAAAGAAGCATCGAGGTGTACGTCACCACGACAACGGTAAACAAAAAAATGATTAACCTAATGGCCTCACTTTTGCATGGCACTGCTTTGTGTTTGTGGTCCGTTCTAATGACCATCCAATGGCACTAGGATATCAGTGGAACTGGGTCAATTACTCACGTGATCGCGCTCATATCATCGACTATAGGAATTTTGCCTCTCAGGCAAAAGCCGTGCCACGACTCCGTGGATCCACTAAGGCACTTATTGAATTTCTTGTATACCATGCTCTCACACTTTGGAAAAAGAAAGGAGACAGTCTTATGCACGGTACAAGCTCCAATGCCTTTGCCAATAATCCAACGTGGTAGAGTACACGCCGCGTCATCACGAAATCATCACTGTAGTGATTTTACCATTCATGAACTTTATTTCTACTACAATAATGACCTCAAGCCTGACATCAAGTAAGCAATCGTCATACTTGAAATCCAAGACAACCTTCTACGAGTTATCATTCCCGCATAGTGCATCGATGTTGAGAGGTGTGGTTACTGCATTGGTGTCAAGCTCTGATTTGGTGAAGAAGGCAGTGCATTCAAAGCACGGTATAGAAAGTTACGAATTTGATGATTGATTCCAATGTCCACGTTTACAGGGAATTCTCTCCTTTAAGTGCCAAATGAATTGTGACAGCTAGCCCTGAAGTAATTTGAAGGGCCTGGTGTGTAATAAAGTATGCTGACATGCACAAGAGGGTTGCGCATGCCTCTTATTAGCTCTAAGAGGAAGGGGAGCTACCTCCTGAACAGCACTACACAGCTACCCTAGTCAGGGAGTCCTCTAGCTTACTGGGCACAAATCATGCAACCTGAGCATGAGGCCCACATTACATCATCAGCCACATGCATGGAACCTGGACCCTTCAACCTGCATGGGCCAATCTGGTACAAGGTTCAGGAGGCTCCTGGTCGACGGATCTGATGCAGCAGCATGGCAAGATCGATGGCCATCAGAGAAAGGCCTAAAGAGCAAACAACCTCTTTGTGAAGCTTCACCCAAAGACTTGAAGAAGCTTCCTCAAGGAGGAATCTTCTTCCTAGTTAAGCAGGGATGCCAATAACAACTTCGAACTACAGGAAGTTTCTCCTGGTGGGAAGCTTCACCAAGGCAGGGCACAAGAGGCAAGAGACCTGAACCACCTGAAGGAAGCTTCTCCTTTAGGTGGTCAACTTACCAGATCCACAGGTATAAAAGGCAGAGCTCCTCTTGGTTCAATCCGTTTCAGCATTTTGCAAGCACTCAGCTCTGCTCAAGCCTCTAACTTAGGAGCCAATGACCAAGACTTTGCTGGAGATACCTCCAAGACCCGATAAGCCATGCAAGGCCTGCAGCCTGGGTGGAGGATCCCCTGGAAGCTAGTCAACCTGGAGACTACGCCAAGACCCTTGCCATGACGGCATACGAGGCCTAGCAAAGCGTTGCCCCAGACTGGGCTAGGATTTGTGCTAGGCTAGCCTGCCTATGATTTCATGTACCATGAATTTTGCTTTGTAGTGATGAAGATTCTAGTTTTTCCATCCAAGTTTTCCAGTTATTTGTCCTACTACTATACAAGCTCCACTACTGATCACCCAAAGATCCTACAAGAAAGGGTCCTAGCCCTTGCTCCCTGACACACAAAATCAACAGTCTGCGGTGCCAATCATAGTGCTCCGATGTAAGAATCCAATTCTTGGCCATCCCAAGGCCACAATTCACATCGAGGTAGAGGGAAGTCAAACCAAGGGTGTTTGAAGGAGAAAAACATCAAAGTACGACTATACATCCATCGACTTCGTGAACCTTTCTGACTACAAGTCAGAAACCTTTCTGACTACAGATACATGTACGATGTATTGGTCAAAACAACTTGCCAAAAGAGCAACCAAAAAATAATCCCCGGGCGAGATTTCCTGTGGTGACACATTCTATAAGTAAAAAAGAGCAAAGAAGCAGTCTATGTCACCATTATGGGGGAAAAAAACCTACCCTTGATCGAGCGACTCATGATGGATTGGCGGTTCCAGGATGCAATAAAGGTGAAAGCAGTACAACAACTTATTGCTATCACAAAATGTCTACTAATATCACTCAATGTGGCCAAACGATATCTACAATGCAAGAAGAAGCGTAGTTGGCCCACCTGAAACAAGGGAAGGAAACGAAATTGCAGGATCGGATTCAACCACGTCAATTTGAACACCTGACAAGTTTGTAGCCTTTCTGAATGAGTTCTCATCTCTCATAAAGGAGTTTGAAAAGGTTTTTAGTGACAAACTGCCTTGAGAGTTACCCCCACAATGTACCGTTCGTCACGATATAGAATTGAAGCCAAGCTACAGACCGAAGGTTAAGACGACCCATTAGATAAGAGAACACAATATGACCAAACTCAAAATGCAACATGACGAGATGCTCGGTCAAGGGTTTATCAGGCCATCTATGTCACCTTACGCGGCACCTATGCCATTTCTGAAAGATAAGGTCCGCGATATGCATATATTTGTGGACTGCCATTTCTTTGTGAAACCACCATCAATAAATCATACCCACATCGTCAAGCAGCTGCACCACATAACCAATGCTTTCGGACAATAGTTCTCACTGGAACTGACCTTCGCACTGACTATCATTGAATCTGTGTCTCTGATGACGACATGAAAAGGGCACCATTTTACACTATACATAGGTACTCATAGTTCATGATTGCTCTGTTTGAACTCACAAATACCCTTAGACATTTTTGGTGCTTACGAACAACACATTCTCGTAGTACCTTGACTACTTTGTTGTCTTGTATGTCAACAACATCTTGGTGTACTACCATAGTTAGGAGCAACATAATGGAAATCTCCAAAAACCCCTCGAGATTTTTCAAAGTGATAAATTCTATAGAAAAGTTTTGAGATGTGACTTTGGTCTTCTTTTGATCGAGTTTTGGATCATCATAGAAGGAAAGAAGATCACCACGGACCCAAAGAGAGTGGAGGTGGTTGCTGATTGGGTGACACCGACCACTGTCCAAGACGTATAGGTGCTTTGGGGATTCAACAGCAACTAATGTTCATTTGTAAAGGGCTATGTCTAGGTGTTAGCACCTCTCTGATATCACTCATAAAACTACCAGGTGGAATTGCAAAGATGGTGAATGAGAAGCATTTGAATCTTTTTGAAACACTATAACCTGAGCGCCTTCATCATGATTGGTGGATCTCACAGTGGACTATGTTATTTCCAGTGACGCCTCCGACCGGATAATCGGATCTCCTCTCCTCCAAGACAACAACATTCGAGAACAACCGTTCGTGTTTATGTCAAAAAAACTAAGCAGACCAAAACTCGACAATGTGGTGCACGATAAAGAAATGCTCACAGTCATGCACGTATTCAAGACATGGAGGTTTTATTTAGAATTATGACAATGCATCATCCACACCAACCACCATGCACTCAAATATTTCAAAGCTCTGCCAAATCTGAGTCGTCAACAAACTCAATGGATGGAGCTCCTCAATTCCATCTTTGACTACAACATAAAGTACTGGCCTAAATAAACAAATCCAGTATACACTCTAAGTCAACGACCAGATATAATGGCCAAGATCAAGACGTTGCCTGTCAAATGGGACCCCTATACTGTGAGGCTATTCATGAAGCATTACAAGGAGTTCGACGGGTATGATGAAACCTAGATCTGGCTGAACAACCCATATTGGCGGTGGAGATCCACTCAGTCAGAAGTTACGATGGATGTTATTTGAGGAATGCGATAATACTGGACTAGGTGAACATTTTGGTTAAGCATTACTAGTCAGACCAAATGCAAACCGGCGTGGCAAGATTTACAAATGGTTCAACACTTGTAATCAGTATAAATCTTGTCGCACAAGGCCACTGGGATTGGTACAACTACTCCCTGTTCCGAGGAGCCGTGGGTCAACATCAGAATGGAACTATCTATCGAAGGAAACATTACACCGCCAAGACAACCACAGCAATATTCCCACAATTGACATCCATCCTCAGGACTTCTCAAGTGCCTAAGTGGAAACATGCCAGACCCTCGTAAAGAAGCAAGCAACCATGAGAAAAGTAGCACACCGACATCGTAATGACATATCCAGTGCTAGAGACCGTTTCCTACTCAACTTAGTGAACATCAAACTCTGTGAACAAGACTAAAGCTAAAACCCCGATGGTTGGGCTTGTTTGAGATCGAGCAAATGCAAACCCCAGCTGTCACTCGACTTTGCCTACCAGCATGCATGGTGATTCACCCAACCTACCATGTCACAACCTCAAGTACTATGAAGACCACAGTAAAATTCCCAAGCAAAGATATAGCTCCTCTTCCTCCAATCCAAGTGGACGGTGATATGGAATATGTGATCAAAGGCATCAACGGACATCGACTCCGTGAAGAAATGATCCAACATCTGGTCAAGTGGCACAGCTATGACAGTGCACACAATAGTTGGGAGCCCTACAAAAACCTCCCATGTGTCACCAGGTTATGTTTTTGTCACCCCGGGACGTGGCGGTTAAAAGAGGTAGAAGTGTCGCGTCCCTGAAATACACGAGTCTATTAACTCCATGATTGAATATTTCTTTCCTTACATTGATGTCCCACTACATGTTGACCTCGGGATTTTTTGTCCCTCGACCAAGGGGGTTTTTGCCACCTGTCCCGACCTCCGTTGTTTCCGTCTCAAAGGTTCTGACACAGTTGACCACTTGCCAAAAGGGTCGGCAGAAGTGGCGCGAATCACATCGTTTTTGCAACATTATTCGGTCAAATTCTTGAAGGTACTAGGATTCTATAGAACTACACCTCGATATCCTCAAAATTCCTCAACTTCTTGGTTGAGTTCCTTGAAGAGAGCACTTTAGACATGGCGTGGCACATGTTACTCGACTGGAGCGTCCAAGATCCAAAATGTGCCTCGTGTTTCTTGCTGTTGTATATACACAATTGAGATGATCAGCACTAATTGTTAAGTACAAAGAATGCGAATCTCAGAAAATCCTTGAATCATCTTCTGCTCCAGGCCTCAACCACCTGCGTTAGGCTTGGTGCAGTAAATGAGACCACTAGTCAACTTGTATATGAGTCAATGTAGTCAGAATCCCACCCTTGGTTACAGAAAAACACTTTGTCCACAAAGAAAGATGTCTACCAGACATCAACGTCCTTGGTCGCAATATTTTCTGACCGACTGGACATGTTTTGGGCAATCCAAACTTACCTTAAACTCTGCATTTGTTGACAAGAAACCTCCCAGGCCCGGCTACCAGGAGGCTTAGGAGGATTAGGGTCCAATACTGCACGGAGACATGTATGAAGCCTACTTTGCCGTAACCTTTTTTCTATTGTTCGTGTACCATGGTGATACCTTGGACCTTTTCTAGCAATGTTGGCATCTACGTGAAAGGGTGCTTTGAACAGTGCTATGATTTTCTTTTGGCTCATAACCTTGCAAATGTACCGTTTATTAAATGCAACAAAGTTTTCATAGGACTTCTTGAAAAATGTCTCACAAGGGCTCTATATGTCGTTTCTCTCTCTCTCTCTCTCTCTCTCTCTCTCTCTCTCTCTCTCTCTCTCTCTCTCTCTCTCTCTCTCTCTCTCTCTCTCTCTCTCATCACCCCACATCGTGACAATACTTGTAATTCATCTTTTTTGTGGCATGATTCTCCATTTCTAAGAATATGTGACGTGCCTGGTAATTTTGTGAAAGGCATGGTCTTGAAAAACCTCACAACCATACCATTACATGTGAGCACGATCGCTTTCCATTGTAATGATTTTTAGGATGGACATTTTGGCATGATTTGCAATGGCCATGACGAGTTCATAGGAAGCTATTTCACAACTTACAAGGCGCAACAATGACCACTCTCTTTAAACTAATCCTAGCCTCAACTGAGTGTGTAAACACCAACCGGCGGAGACGGCGACGAAATGGAAGGCCGGTTTACACCTTCCACTGTAGGCAAAAACAAAACATTTTCCCAGAGGAGCAGGTGAACACGTGTTGCAAAGTGAGAGTGAACTGTACTTGCTCCTTAAGTGCAAATGTACAAGACGATATGTTCATGATGATACATCTGGGGCGATGTGATGTCACCAAGCTGTAAGCGGCTCCGTATGGGCCAACATTTAGTGTTATTGGATCAGTATCATGTGTGTCATCTACCTAGATTTCAAACATACCGGTAATTGCATCATTCCATAGAGGAATAGCTGAGACATTGCCATTTATGTGAACCACAACAAGTTAGTTTTGGCAGCACCAATAGCCGCGGTGACGGCCGTCCAAAGCGCCCTTTCTGGTAATAACACATTAGGGCACCATTTTGAAGCACCCTTGGCCCTGAATGTTCTTTGATCTTCTATTCATTTATGAACGGTGACCAAAGCATGTTTTAACCTCGTTAGGTTTTCCTAGGGTGGAGTCTTGGTCCTTGGGGATGAATTCCCATCATTTGATTTCCTCTTGGCCGGTCCAGCCTTTGGCCGGACGTAAATATCAAACCACTGCATGCTTTTTTTCTATGAGGAATTGGTTGTGAAGCACGGGTATTAATCACTCACAAGGGACCTCAGCACACCATGAAGGTGCACAACGTGCTCAATGAATATTGGAGTTGTGCCCTTTGTGCTCACCGCATCACACGTCGTGATGAAGTGCGACATCTCAGTGAAGCGATGCACCAACATCAACATCGCATTATGACCTGCCGCCATCCTGGACAAGACAGTGATGAATTCCATAGAGATATCTTGTCGTGGCTACTCGAGGACCAATAAGGATTTGAAAATTCCCGGGGCCTTTGTCCTCAATACATTGTGATGTTGGCACGTATGACAATGTTGGCAGTTAGCCATCTCCGACAACATGCAAGCTACAGTCGTCAACGTCTTGTTGTTAGAGATGTGACCACTCAGCCGACTTTCATGACACTCCTCCAATGTCAGCTCCCAAAGCGATAGTACTATGGGAACCACAACCTGATGTGTGCCGTGCCATTGCCTATACGGTACACCAAAGAAAATCTCCTTGTGTCATTACCCCCATGTGCCTCTTATCCCCCCGTGAGAGCTTCACAAGGAAGGCATCCTCATGGATGGCGATAGACGTGACAAGCATCACTAGGTCCAATCGCCATGACAGTGTGTTGGTTGGGTTGATGAGACCAGGCCAGTGCATGGTCTTGTAGTCGAAGTGCAATTCAAAATACTCCATCCAACTTGATTGACACCAACTCACGCTTGGCAATATCTTGAATTACTTCAAAACGTAGAGATCGATGTATACCATGCATTTTTGTGTCTTGAGATAACATTGCTAGTTCTTGAATGTTGCAACCACGGGGAGCATCTTCTTGTAGTGTGTGGCTTAGTTTGGCTCTACTCCATGTAACTTCTGTGAGTAGTAGGCGACCAGCTACAACCTGTTGCCAAATTCGTACAAAAGTATACTACCATTGACACGACCTAATGCATCCATCACCATTTCAATATCATGAAGTTTTTCGGCCAAGTGTGAGGCCGGTGTAAAGGTTAGAGCCCTTTGGAGATTCTCAAAGGCTTCTTGTTTTCCAACTCCCCAACTCCAATCGCAAAATCTACCAGTGAGGTTGGAGAGTGGCACTGACACTCTTGCAAAGCCAAGGATAAACCTGCAATAGCAGTTGCAAAAACCAAGGAATACTTATTCATTGTGTACTCTTGTACGGAAGGCATGTGGCACGGATCCATGGCGATCTGTCCATCACCAATTATGTATCCAAGGAATTTGAAAATTCACACCTTAAGCCCATATTCAGAGAGATTTACAAAGTTTTTATCCTTTCTCGAGACCCCGAGGAAATTCCTCATATGCTCCTCATGCTTCTCCGCCAACGTGCTTCATACCAGTATGTTGTCGATGTACACCACCACAAATTCATCCAAGCAAATCCTAAAGATGTTCTGTATGGCCACAATGATGGTGGCTGCCACATTGGTCAATCCAGAAAGAATCACAAAAAACTTGTAGTGGTCGTAACAGATGCGGAAGATCGTCTATTCCACATCCCTTCTGCGATGTAGATATGATGGTAGCCGGGTTGAAGGTTGATCTTTGTGAAAGAATAACTTACAGAGAGACCAAGGAAAAAGCTTCTCTCCTCGTGGGATTGGGTATTGGTTCTTGATGGTGAACTCATTTAACACCCAATATTCTATACACATGCCTATCTCCCCCGTCCTTTGTGCACTGAAAGGACAGATGCAACGTAAGGAGACGAGTGAGGGCAGATGGAGCCCTGCTCCATCATCTCAGTCAGCTACTTCTTAAGCTCCTACAGCCACGCGTCACTCACCCGGTATGTTGCATGAATGGACTGGCATGCTCCAGGTTTGAGGTTGACCCCATGGTCCACGTCCCACATCAATGGTAGACGCACTGGGAGAGTGTCGGGGAATACTTCCTCCAACTCTGTATACACCATCTAAAGCCCTTCTAGCACCGCAAAATTTCTTGCCTTGGTCCCCCCTACTCCTCACAAGTTACTTCATACGCCACAGCATGCGCCACATCCTCTGGTTCATTGATGTTTCCCTCCACATCACGAATGGACGCCAAACAAATATTCTTCTTTTTTCAATTCGTGTGCTTGAGCTGCACCAAGTTAAAAATCACATGTATTGACTCCATGTGAGGCACCAACTACTGCAACTCTTCCTTCTGGCAAGTCTTCTCCTCCGCAACCTCCTCTTTGGACCACGTAGGCAGGGGATTTTCCTTGTCTCTGAGCTTGACTAAGTTGGCATGTGACTGCCGTTCAACAACGCAGTTGAAATAATGGAAAAGATCAAGACCAAGGATCACATCCTTGTCCTTCATTGGCCACACTCAATGTACAGTTATTATGTGATGCTTCCTCACATGAATGCAGAGGAGATGGACTAGATATCCCACGTTGATTGTGCTGTCCACTTGGTAAACGGCTGGCATCTTGCTTGTGTAGACAAGGCTCTACTTCCAAGTGGAACAAGTTCCACTCACAAACCGGCCCCACCTCCTTCAAATCCTCCTTCACCTCCATTGAAGGTCAAATTAAAGGCCCAAAAACCACAAAACAAAACCATATAAACCTATCTCAATCCTTCAGTGCACTTCCAACCACAACAGCAAAATCAATCTCCAACACACCAGACAAATACACCCTGCAACTCTAATATCCGGCCTCTTTGCAATACACCGTCCCACGCGTAACACCCCTCACACTAAGCACCCCTCCTTTATCCAACCCACTCATCATCAGTCCCATGAGTGGAGGGAGAGGTGGTGGGTGCGTACAATGGATCATATGGGGTGATGGGTGGTGAATGAAGACAAGTATACAATGCTATGGGTCAAATGTGCAAGTGGAGGTGAAGAAGGATGGAAAGGGGTGTGTATATGGTGAGTGCATGGGGGGGGTGTATGATGCGATGGGTGGAAAATGAACATAAATACACAATGCTATGGACCAGATGTGCAAGTGGTTGTGGGGCGAGAAGGAGAGGGGATTGTGTATGTAGTAAGTGTAGGGGATGTTATATGGGGTGACGGTGGGAAATGAACACAATTGTAAAATTCTACGGGTCATACATGCAAGTGGAGGTATGGGAGAATGGAGGAGGGCGGAGGGTGTGTATGTGGTTGGTTTATGGGAAAACTTGTAAGGTGATGGGTGGAAATTAACACAATTGTACAATGCTATCTGTCTGATGTGCAAGTGGAGGTGGGAGGTGGTTGGGGGGGGGAGGTGTACGTGGTGAGTGCATGGGATTATGGGTGGAAAATGAACACAAGTGTATAATACTATGGATCACATGTACAAGTAGAAATGGGGGGAGAAGGGGAGGGTTGTGTATGTGGTAATTGTATGGAGAGTGCATGGGATGATTGGTGGAAAATGAACACGTGTATATATCTTTGGATCATATGAATGAGTGGCGGTGGGGGGAGAAGGGGAGGGGTGTATAGTGAGTGCACGGAGGTTTGTATGGTTTTATGGGTGGATCTTGTACACAAATGTACAATGTTATGGGTTAGATGTGCAAGTGGAGGTCGGGAGGAGGGGGGGGGCTGTGTATGTGGTGAGTGTATGGGGTGATGCTTGGGAAAAAAACAACTGTTTGTATTTCCACTTGCACACCTAACGCATCATACAATTGTGTTCAATTCACAACGATCACCCCACACACCACCCAATACAATCACCACGTACACATCACCCCCACCCTAACCTACCCCACCTCCACTTGTACATCTAATACATAGCATTATACACTTGTGTTCATCTCCCATCCATCATCCCATACACTATTCAATACACTCACCACGTACACCCCCTTATCCCCCCTTCTTCCCCCACCTCGACTTGCACATTTTATCCATAGAAATGTGTTCAATTATGACCCTAGTGATTCTCAAATGTGGCAAGAGATTTTTCATGAGTTTAGTGATCCATAGATTTTCCAACATCGACCGGTTCTAAATCATTCTTGTGGTTTTTTTTTTAAGTTTGACATGGTTGATCATTGAATTTGGTGACATGTCCAGGCCACCTCCTCAATAGTTCTCAATTTCGGCGATTTGGTTGGGCTCATGTGCAACCCATTTGCAAGCATCTGCTAATTTCTAGCAAAGCGGTACCTCGTTCTCCTGCAAGGGTGCTACGATCGGACATGGTAGTAAACTAGCGAGGCGGCAAGCGGGCCCTCTAGGTTGATACGTGGGCAGTGGACCAAAAGTGCACATGGTAGCATAACAGCACGTCCCAATGCATCGGCTTTCCCACTCTTCCGTTTTCCTACTCTCCCGTTGGCTTTACCTTTAGCAAGCCAGCCATCACATGTTCAATTGTGTAAGCATTTGAATTCTCACAAACTCAAATGTGCGATGGTTGACTTTTTGGAGGCGGGCGTTCTTCATCAAAGTTTTTTTTCCCACAAAACCAATTATTCCTACCAAACTACCTTGGTTGAGAACCTGGGGTCCTATGATTTAACCATGAGCCCATAAATGCAAGTATTTTACTTCATGAATGATTTGATAGACCATCATTTCAGGGCAACATAAGATATCGTTCAAATTGGACAATTCCCAAACACATTACCATGGCTTTCAAATATCACTAGGGTACCCAACACACCATCCACTCGCCACACACTCACCACATGCACGTTATCCTTATTCCATCATCCCTTCTCTCCCCACACCCAATGAATGTATTATCCATAGCATTTGACACTTCCAATGCAAAAGCCCGGTGAACTCGTGTGGATTTTAGGAAGCTATAGCACATGTCACAGGGTGTGAAGATTATGCTATGTATGTAGAAACGTGTGCATTCATATGTAGATGGGATGTATGTCCTCCCTGAAATTTTCCTAGGGATGTCTATATGGTGAGTTGATGGGGGAGTGTATGAGTTCGTGTATAGGAAGCACATGAAAGTGTGTAATACTATGGGATCAGATTTGGAATTAGGGATGGGGGAGAAGAGGGGTGTGTATGTTGTTAGTGTATGGGGGAGTGTATGGGTTGATGGATGGAAAATGAACAGAAGTTTAAAAGGCCATGGATCAGATGTGCTAGTGGAGATGGAGGTATGGTGGGGGGTGTGTATGTGGTGAATGTGTGGAGTGTATGGGATGATGGGTGGGAAATGAATACAAGTGTACATTGATTTGTATCAAATGTGCAAGTGGGGATGGAGGGAGAAGGCGGAAAGGATAGTGTATATCTTGAGTGTATGGAGGAGTGTATGGGGTGATGAATGTAGCATGCACACATGTGTACAATGCTATGGGTCTGATGTGTAAGTGGAGGTGGGAAAAGATGATGAGGTTGTGTAGGTGGTGAGTGTATGGAGGAGTGTATGGAGTGTTGGGTGGGAAATGAACACACGTGCTTATTTTCACCAGCACATCTGACCCACAACATTGTACACTGGTTTTTAGTTCTCACTCATCGTCCCGTGCACACTCCCACACACTTACCACATACACAACCACCCTCCCATCCTCCCCTACCTCCACTTTCACATATGATCCATGGCATTGTACATTTTTTTTCATTTCCTATGTATCACCCCATACATTCACCACATATGTTTTCCTTTTCCCCACCCTCTACCCCTTCTCCCTTCACCTGCTTGCACATCCGATGCATAGTATTGTACACTTTCCATGTAACTTCCTAGTAAGGCGAAGTGGTTTCTGAGAAGCTCTGACATTAGGATGCGAGATATGGCATGAAGTTTCCTAAAACATTCCTTGTATGTTGTGTTTCATGGACATGTGTGTATTTCAGCGTAGATGGGGTGTGTGTCTTTCTTTGAGTTTTCCCTTGTTTAGAGTGTATGATACAATGAAATTTGAGTGTGCACTAAAAACATTATGGGTCATGAATGAGAAAATGATAGACCCACCAAGTCAAGTACACCTCCTTTCATACACACAGTCAAAAGAACGACTTATCCACAAACCAAAAAGTCCAAGATAAAGCCAACAGAGAAACCAAAACACCCATCTAGAACCGAGACCACACACCCTTGAACCACACCCGCTTCCGAGACATTCAGCATCCACATACTTAAGAGACCCCAACCATGCCTTGGCATCAACCACTATTCTAAAAATATAAGAGAGAATACAACGAAGCATCATCATACACCAAAACATTGGTACCTAAACCCCAAGCACTTGTAATGTCTACCCTCAACATTAATGGCCTAGCCAGACATAATACAAGTCTCTTCCTTGCTAACTTCCCCTACACTCATGACCCTGGCACTTTCTACTTTGCAGATTCCTACCTCACATCCAGACACCTTACACATCATCTTGAAATCAAAGAAAGCCCGAAAATGATCACCTTGCCGTCAAAATCCACCAAAATAGGAGGAATCATCCTTTTTTACGATGAATAGAGGTTTTCCTTAACAAACATTCAAAACACAACACACAATAATATGGACAGACTCTTAAAAACATCAACAAATCTCCTTCATACTTGACAACTATTCATGCGCCACTATGCCTCCAGATGCTAAAACTATTGTGGCAAGCAATCGACATTCTTCTCTCTTACCACAAACCCAAGTTTCTCTGAGGAAATCTGAATACAACATGCAACTTGTGAGAAAAGAAACCCCCCGGGCTAACCCCTATGACCAGCTCCTTCTATCCAAATTCTGATCCGACCATGACCTCGTAGACTCATACAGAGCACTCCATCCTACCGGGCTTGAATTTAAATAACAGTAACCCAGCCACAACAGTGCCTTCAAACTAGATAGAATTTATCACTCCACCATAGTCGGTCGAACGTTAGCACACACCACATGCATAGTGGTTCCTAGCGCCTCTTTTGGCCTTGTTCAAGTGCCCTATATCGACATTCACCACGTCAGTGACTCGCATCCCATAATCAGATTCTAGAAGCTCAAATCATCATCACTCACTTGTACCTCCATCCAAAGCTGTTTACCAAGCTCCCCACCTGCTCGTAGACAGAATGTAAATCAAGGTGTCTAAAGGAATACAAAAACATTTCATTACCAAAGAAAATGAATTCGTTGAAAAAATATGTGCCCCTTCACCAGAATATAACCCCCATCTCCTGAACACTTTCCAATACACAACACCACATGTAGAAATACGTTCTCATAAACGTTTTCAACACAACATTGCTCGAATCAAATAGACTAATAACATTGAACAAGAATCGTGATTCTTCACTATCCTTATGAATGCAAGAAAGCAAGCCATCCTCATCCAGATGATACAGGAAGAGGGACGGCCTCCACTACTAAACATCAGAGAAATGGGCCAAGTAGTCACCAAATGTGTAGAAATTTACTCACACCCAGAATAAGGATGTATGGTTGGTCACCCCCAAATAATACACTCAAGGATGAGTGTAGTTTTTGGGGGCCGAAGCTCGGCTTCGAGGGCGAAGTCGAAATTTGCCGCTCATCGCGAGCTCGCAACATGGTTCTTTTCGGTGGAACCGGCGAAGCCATCCTGTGAACTCACGATGACCCACTAGAGGCGCCTGTTCTGAAACAAAAGAAGAAAGGGAACCTGCCGGCCCCCCCTACCGCAGGGCCTGGCAGGTGCCCGGACAAGTGGAAAAAACAACCCAAACACCCCAGTGTAACTAGAGGGGTTTGTCGGCGATTAGGGGGTGGGGGAGGGGTTGCGAGATGCGGCACACACAGGGATAGAAAAGAGGGGACCTGCCGGGCAGGTAAACAACTAGAACCCAAACCCCCTGGTTAAACTACGGGGTTTGCTCATAGTTCGTGAATAGGAACTTGCTGATGCGAAGTTTGGGAGTTTGCACTTGCAAACTCCAAAACTCGCGACAGGTGAATTCTGACATTGGCCTTGCCAGTGTCACGAGTCGCCCACTTTGCCAACTAAGTCGGCGAAGTCCGAATTTGAGAGCGAAGTCGGTCGGTGACTTCTGATCAAGCCATCCAGGCTTGTACACTCAACGTTGGGTGTACTTTCTACACTCGATTAGTCATGATAGGGAATAAGTTACATTAGTCCCATTCTGGATTATCCTATCCCAATCCTCAACTAAGTCACTTTTGGCAAGTACAAAACACTGATTTCAAAATAAAACAAGTCATCTGTACCAAAAAGCACTTTCCGAATGGTAGAAAACTTATGTTTCAGACGGATTCTTGTCAGCCGTTTACAAGAATAACCCTAAAACTTTGCCCCCATGCTAGTCACGTTCTTAAGGGAAAACTTTAAAACCCATATAAACCCAAATTCACGCATGATCACGTGCCTCATCTTCAATACAGGTGACCTCACCATTGTTAAAAGCTAACAAAACATGACTATGCTTAACATGGTGTACAAGATCCTTGCTAGTAGGCTACGCAAAACACGTCCATACATCATCTGTCCTAATAATACTGGCAATGTCCATGTCCAAAACAATAAAAACCCTCTCTCTTGTATCCTCGACCCTGAGTGTTGGTCCGTCCACATTAAGCAGACTCTTCTCTTCCTCCTAGCTGAATTCTTGAAAGCATTACTACATTTTATAACACATGGGCTTTCCCATATCCTCTATGACATAGATAGAAGGATGTGCTATGCAATACCAGCACAAGACTCTTCATGAAAGGCCATCAAGTAGACTAGCTTAAAAATATACTCGGAGTCCACCAAGGCTTTCCAAGTGCTCCCTTGCTCTTTATCATCGTTGGGGAACCTCAAAACCAAACTGTTCAAAACATGCATCGCTCACCCACTGAGCTCCCCTCCCACATGCCCGAGTCAGGTGTCCTATGTGGATGACACCGCAATCACCTTCACCTCCTATAGAGCGATGAATGATTCAATCGTCATCCTTGACCAACGCTTTACCAGTACAGGCCCTTAAGCAAAAGAAGAAAATTCCCTAGTCGTTACATTAGGCACATGTAGAGGGTTAGACAACAGCCACTTCCACTACACCATAGAACAGTAGCATGTCCTAGGTATCAACCTAGATCTTGACACATCCTGTAGGAAACTTTGTGAAGGTCCCATCTCAAAACTAGAAACAACTTAAGTTATATGACAAAACACCTACAACTCCATGGTTACCAATATTGTAGCCATGAATACATACCTTGTCTACAAATCATTCTACCGTTCAGACCTTTAACCACCCTCTCCTCCACCTGGGTAATTCAAGAACTCCGATTGCTAGGCAAACGCAACGATCACTCAATTCAGTTTTGATGTATGAATGAGTGTGAAGCTGAGTACGGTATGCAAGGAATCCTCGGTGGAAGAAGTGTGATGGTGGATGAAGAAGGCCAGTAGGTGGAGAGTAGCAAAGGCAGATGTTGTCGCAATCAAGGATGCAGAGGGAATGGTGATTTTTGGCGCCAATACTACTACAACTCAGTTTTTTGTTGCGACGAGTGATATGTAGACTAGATGTGGTAGCTTTGTAAGGGACCGGGAAGGCTGGAGGTGGCGAAGAGAGTTGTTTCCACCGTTGGAAGTGAGAATGACGATTGGTAATGGCAGGGCTGCCATACCAAAGGTCACAATTTGGGGAATATTAACTTGGGAAAGGTAAGGCTCACATCAACCCGCACACATGGAGTGATACCTGTGGGTTGTAGCTGATCTGCTGTTGCAACTCAGGAAATGGAAGTGAGTTGTAGAAGGTGAGTGCGTCACGAGTAACACCCGCGAGGGTTGGACAAGCGAGACCATCTAAATAACAGAGTTCCACACTGACGGAGGCAAGCAAGTATAAGTGGGTACATACCCTGCCTTCGTTGCTTTGACACCATTCCTTAAGGGAATTGGGTGAGGGGAAGAGAGTGAGGGTGTGAGAGAGCAAGCGATGACATGGGTCTTAGCTTGTACTTTCATCACTGGATAAAATCAAGAGAAACAATGAGTCACAAGTGGAAGGATATGAGCTCTCACAATGAAGTGAGCCCCGGTTACGCGTCACACCAAAAAAATAGCCAATTGCCACCCTTTAGGTTGAGCCGTAACTCGTGGATAAAACCAAGATCGGCCGCCACCCGGAAATTTGTATAGCAGGGCGTTGCATATCTAACAACGAATGGCTAGCTAGACCACCTTTGAAACGCAAACCACACCAGCATGCTACCTTGCTATGCATCGTTTCAAAGTGTATATGGGCATGCATGGGCGTTGCAAGCATGAATCGACAAGAGTATGTAAGATGTTACTCTTGGCAAGGTCATTGGTTGAAGCCCAGCGAGGTAGGACGCAGAGCTTGAAAACATGAATTAGGTGATACATGGGCTTAGTTTGCATGTATGTGTCACCGTAGCTGTGCACCATTGGGTGTGACTCGAAACCATGTCGGTTTGCTGTTTTGCACAAATTCGTATGCTGTATTTTCAACAGAAAATGGCCGTCTTCGCATCACGATGCCTAGACAAGAACACCGACACTCTCATCACTACTGGTTTTCTTCGGCTACATGGAAACATCAGTGCAGCTGAGTCATATTTGTCTTATGCCAAAGGCCTTAAAAGAGCTCTAAAAGAAGATGCCATCAACCAACCACAATATCATTATCATTCTCTATTCGAGATGCTATTTTTACATATAACTTTATCACTAAGCATACGAGTTTCACACACACACACACACACACACACACACACATATATATATATATA
>SZWC01008383.1:41565-55805 GCA_023375785.1 Penium margaritaceum | reverse complement strand
AATGTAGAGGGGCACAATGTAGAGGGGCACAATGTAGAGGGGCACAATGTAAAGGGGCACAATGTAGAGGGGCGCAATGTAGACGGGCACAATGTAGAGGGGCACAATGTAGAGGGGCACAATGTAGAGGGGCACAGGCTTGCAGCAGCAGCAGCAGCAGCAGCAACAGCAGCAGCAGCAGCAGCAGCAGCAGCAGCAAGGTGCGGCGTGGTGCGATTGGCAAGGCGAGGCACGGCAGGAATAGGCAGAGCACTGTGGTCAATAACGTGGTGCGGTGGGGGGCGGGCCGCACCCCACCGTGCGCGGCGGCGGGGTGGACCCGGGCAGGTCGCGATGCTTGTGGGTGGTCTGGTGGCAAGATGCGGCGGGGTCCGGCAAGGTGCAGCGAGGCACGGCGGGGGTGCGCTGGTGCACGGCGGGGTGCAGCGGTACGGGGCAGGCTGCAGCGGTGCGGAGGGGTACGGCACTGCAGGGTGCGAGAGGACGCAGCGCAGCGGTGCGCGGGGCGGGGCCACGCAAAGTCACAGCTGGGCGGTGCGGTGGAGCGTGGTGGGGCGGAGCTGACTTTCGTCGGTGGGGCGTAGCTGATTGTTGCCGGTGGGGCGGAGCTGACCGTCAAGGCATACACCCTCCCGGAGGGTGTATGCTTTGACGGCCTACTCGCGGATTCAGAGTTCTCGGAACGCACTTCAAAGCGTTCGCAAGCATTGATCTGGTGTCGCGAGCCGAGGGTAGCTGCTCTGCTGCTCCTCTTACGGGAGAAAGAAGTAAGAAAAGTAGATTCCACTAAAATCTAAGGTCTGTTATTTCTTTCGAGTGTGGCTCCGCTGCCCTCGATGCGGGATCTAGGAAAGTGGGGTGAAAGGAAGAGGCAGAGGAGGAGTTGGCAGCATACCTTTGGGCACGGGGCCATTGATTATTTGCGAACCGAGGGTGTACGCCGTGATGGCCTGCTTTCGGGNATCATCTGGTGTTGCGGCTCCAAGGGAATAAGAAGAGTTTCCGCCTCCAAACCGGACGAAATACTTCCCTCGTCCCCGCTCGATAAGGGCTAAGATCGCTCCCGACGGCGGAGGGAGCGGCAGGAGAAGATTGGGGCCGTGGGCAGATGAGCCGCAACTCATAACCCTTTTTTTGGAATGGACACTTTTTCTTCAACCCTAAGGGTTCCGTAGTCTTAATGACCCGCCATGCCTCCTCTACCAACAGATTACTCACAAAAGTAGAAAATCAATAAATAATTCAGTTCTATGGTAGATCATCTAAATACTTTGTAAGTTGGAGAAAAAGTGAATTTGGGAAGCTAGGGTTACATCGCCGTCATTCACGAGTCCCACATTTCCGAGGATGAAGACTATTTCAAACGACTTTTCTGGCCCATGATGCTTCATTAATTCTTAATAAAAAAATAATATTTTAAACTGGTAGAAGATTCAAAATATTTACTAATTAAATACTCCAACAATTAATGGACGCGTACTTTCATGACGAATGTCGAAAATGTCATGCACGTATATCATTAAAGAAACAATAATGAAGCATAATTTAATAAATAAGCGGCGAGTGCCATGTTACTTCATGGGTGGCTGCAGCCACAAACTAAACTGTGAAGTCTAGGGGATTCGAGAATATTGAGGCGCATCAAGAGGCAACCTATTTACAACGCCATCCAGAGGAAATCCTAACAGTATTGAGATATCGATGCGGTTTGCGATTATTTTGCATAAACGTTTATAATGTAGTTGGACCTGTAATAATCTTTACGCATAGAACACCGAGGTCCAATGAATTGGCCAAGACAACTGCCCTGACCAAGTAGCAAAAAAATCAAGAAATTTCTGCAAGGTGGGCCATGAATGTGATGAAAAATACCCACTAACAGATTTTAGGGAGGCTTGTATGTCTTAAATGTAACACTTCGCCCTGTTAGCCGGGACATCTCTTCGCGAGACAACAAGAAGGCCTGAGCCTGCTTAAATAGTTGTTGATCTAATGATAGACGTCTCCAAGGTTTTGGTAGGGCTCCCGACTATTATGCAACGTGGCGGATGCCTGCCACTTGACGAGTTATTGTATAATCTTGCCTCGTCGTCGATGTTTGAGGATGTCCTTGATTTTGTACTCCATCACCAATGTCTGCTGCTACGAGTGGTGGGGGATCTACGTATCTACCAAGGAAATGCTCGCCAAGGTCCTTGAAGATTTTGATTCTTCTTACGTGGAAAGCCAGGTGGATGCAAACAATCAAAGAAGCAAAGCTTGGTGGCAACAAGTATTCTTGTATCTTTGATGGAGAATAGGTCCAACAAGTTGGATTTTAGTTTTGGATTGTCGTGGCCTCACACCTTGATTTTTGCCAATCTCAATAGGATGTGATTGCCTATGTGGAACTCGGTGTCCATGCAATGCTTGTCAATTGTGCGCTTCACTGCTGCTTGTGTCTTCACGAGGATGTGATGTGTCACATCCCACATGCTACGAAACTCATCACAAATGTCGATAGGCCATATGTTGCTTGAACTCTGAAAATCTGTCAGAGTTTTGATTCGTTTGCCATAGACTGCCTTGAAAGGTTTTTAACCCATGACTACGGAGGCAGCAGAGTTGCATGCGGCCTTGGCGATTTGTTCTTCAACCGCCTAATAAGTGCCATGTGCCTTGCATAGATTTTGGAGGAATTGTTTGAGCATCCAATGGGTTCACTCCGTTTCCCCATCAATTCGAGGATGGAAGGCCTTTGATTTCCAGATTTGGCTACCATAACGAGTCAGCATCTTGCCTATATTTGCTTGTGGACCTTGTGTCTCTGGCGCTGGTGAAAGAGAAGGGGACGCCGTGGAATCGGTTAACATTGTTCAGGAATAATCCTGTTGTTCCCTCGTCGGTGACCGTTGTTGTAGTTAGGAAAAACCGCGACATCTTCAAGAACATGTTTAGCACCACAATTGCGTCGAACGGCTCTATGTTGACAGACGAACCTGTAACAAAGTCCATGGGAATACCTGACCATGGCTCCTTCTGTATCGATAGCGGTAGTAGTTTGTGACAGCTGTAGCATTTTCCCACCAGTAATACTCCGCAAGTTTCTTGAGTCCTGTCCTCGCCACAGTGTCCACATGGACCGGTGTCATGGCACTCCTCGAGAGGGTTGTTGGAGTTTTTTATATTGGTGGTACAATGACTTGGTGAGCGTATCACCATCATAGTAGGATGTGTCAAACAATACTCTGTTTGTTGCACCCGCTAAACTCTTCATAATTCCTTGTGAACATTTGCTAGACGTACGCGTTGAACTCAACATGTAGCGCATTGATCTCGGTCATCAAGTCTAGTGGTCGACTTGGAGGATCTGATGGACATGATTTTCCAAGTTGGTACTTGATGTTGTACTTAACGTTGGACTTTGGGAGCTCCATTCATCAAGCTTTTTTATGACTGGGGCTTAGAAGAGTCGTACGATGTTTGATTATGTGTTGGTCGATGCCTACAACACGTTGTCGGTATTCCAAGTAGTATTGCCATGTCTTGAATGCTTGTAGGTTCGCCAACATTTCCTTTTCATGCATTGTGCATTTTCAGCTCCAACACACATAGTTCTTTTGGCATGTACGCAACTGGTTGTTCTTCACTGCTGTTGACTTGGATGAGAACACTTTCAGTCACTTGATCAAATGCGTGAGCGGCCATGATGTAGTCCATTGTTACATCAACCAACCATACACTAGTATCGATGTCATAGAGTTTCTAAAGGATCTGAATATTTCTCCTTTTCTACTGTCCCACGTCCAATTTGTGGTTTTTACAAGTAAGATCGGGGAGAGGCCCCAACACTTTGATATTTTTTCATAGGAATCAATAGCAACACTTGTAGATCTTCCAAAAAACTTTGACTTCCAGACATTGCTTGGTGTTGGCCAATCAACGACTGCCACCACCTTTGTTTGGATCCATCATCATCTGTCGCTGATGACGTGGACAAAATACTCAGTTGAAAATTGACCAAAGTTGCGCATTGAGAGATGTTTGTAGAGTTTTTTTGTTTTGTTTTTTGGGGGAATTTCAGGAGATGTCCACTATGCTTCCTTGGAGTGCGGCTCTACAACAAGATTTATTTGAGGAAAATAAAAACAAATTCATCTAGGTACAACCAAAAACTGTTGTTCATTACTGTCATTGATATTGCTGGTGAGCTTGTGTGTCAGAACGGTGTGATTGTACAGCAAAAAAAAAGTGCCTGTAGCCATCGCAAAATGCCATCAAGATCAAAATTCTTGCTCCTTAGAGCTGGTCCGATATCGTGCCGGCTCGTGCTCGATGGTAGCGGCTCCAGATATTAATTACATTCAATGCCCGGTAGTCTACGTACATCCACATTTTACCTGCCTTTCTTTTGGCAAAGAGCATTGGCGCTGTGTAGGATTATGTGGAGGACGGATACACCCTCATCAGAACATTTTCTCAATCCCACGTTTCAGCTTGTTCGGCTTATGGTCGCTCATCCGATACTTCATTCTGTTCGTTGGCTGCAATTCGATCTGGTATTCGATGCCCAACACTTAAAGTTAACTCTCCAGGTAGTTTGTTGGAGAAAACGTCATTTTAAATGTTCACTTAGTGGTGCAAAATCCTCTCCCACAGCTTTAAACTTCGCCAGTCTAGAGGTTGGCGAGGCCATTGAGATTGTTGTGCAAGCTATTGTAATTTTGACCTCATTTCGAGAACCCACGTGGACTAACAAAACGTTTCTCTTTTTCGCAGGTGTTTCTTGGCCACACCAATCCAGATCGGTATAGTACGCCATGGTGACCTGGTCACTGCAACATCCTCTGTTGTTTCCTCCACTATAACACCTTGTAACCATCAATTTTTTGTGGGTCACTCAATTAGAGGAAGACGTCTTTGTTTACCACGACTACTGATGTAGACTCCACCGCTCGTCCAGTCCGTTTGCGGATTGAGCAGTTGTAGGAAGTAACATCTGGGGATAAGGTTTTGGTCGCTCATTGGGCAAGTCATCTGGACTGCTATATCATATAGTTCCCTGATTTATATTATAGGGTGTATGTAAATTTGACAAATTAGAAGCCGTCTGTCAAAGGCTTTGCGTGAGGTATAGTTAATTGTCCCCATTTTATACACGTCACATTCAGTGTATTAGGTACGTAGATTTGGGTAATTTCCATGAAGTTGTCTTAGGAGTTAATCATCTTGTGTTTGCATGGAAAACTATGTACATGTTACTTGTTCCTTGGGAATCGTATGTTTTAATATAATGAAAACAAAGCAAAAAAAGATTATAATATTCTGGGTGAAACTTATAATAGATGTGCATACATCTTGAAACATAACAAATGGGCTTGTTTGTAAACTGGATGATTACTTTCCGATTCTTTGACCTGAATGGAAGTTACATTCTTGTCGAGCGTAGTCTTACAAATTCTCGGTTGTGTTCGTATCCACGACAAACTGCGAAACTCGTCCGCCCCCCAAACACTCGATTGTATTGGAACAGTTAAGCTGGTGCATGTTTCTTATGGCAAATATTTTTGTACACTAGTGTATCATGTAAAACAGTGTAGGTTCTTACGTGCACATGAGATACAGGGACCATATACACTATACCAATACAACTTAACTTTTGGGGTAGGGGGGAGTCAGCACGAGATCCAATGTCTCCCCCAAAGGATAGAGTGTTTTTGCGAAGTGTAGTGGGGTGGTGTATTTCCTTCAAGTAATGAGAACAAAATAATTGTACACTAATGTGTCTTTGCTCATCGGCCGCTGATCTATCGTGATCGACGATTGAAGATCAACGATTGAGGATCTAGAATGACAACCAGTAGGCACCGACGAGCAATCGACGATCGACAATCGACAATAGGCAATCGTTGACAGATAGTAGTCTCTGAAAGGTGAGGAGATTTGACTACAAAACGGAAACCATGTAGTCAGGATTCCCCTCCCCCGCCCCCCAAACCAACAAATGTATTGGGGTATGTATGCCTTCGAATGTGCATAAACTAGAGTATGCACATTCGAAGACATACATACACACGAAAAAATGATCACCACGTTGTCGAGAGTCTCACTCCTCCCCCTTTCCACCGATGACTAAATGTATTAGGGCTGTGTATCGGGGCGTGTATTGTGGTGACCATGTCTTTTGTTCACTGATGTAGTGTACAATATCTATATCTTCTTACATGTCTATCGGATACATGCACCATATAAACTTGCCCAATACACTTTAATTGTTTGGAGGGGGGGTTTGGTATTCTTCTGACCTCCCCCCCAAAAGTTTAGAGTGTATCGATGAGGAGTATCTGTTCAGTGTATCCGGTTTATGTGGTTGAAGAAAAAAAAAACACTAATGTATTGGGTGATGATGGCTCGGATATCGACTATCACGATATAACAGGAGAGGTTTGTGAACGGGGACATTGAACGATCTTCACATAGTGACCACCGACATTTTGACGATAGACAGTTTTGAGAGAGTTGTACGATAGTGAGGCAAATCGACGTCAAATTGGTCAGCACATCCCCCCCCCCCACACAGTCATAGTGTATTCAAGTTGTAAAACGAGACGTGTATTATACAAAATCCAAGTTTATACACTAGTATATTTTTGTGAGTGGTTTGCATAGAGGGTCCAACACCCCCCCCCCCTCCTGACGTTAGAAGGGAGCCTGCTGGATCCCGCTACAGCGGGTCTCAGCAGGAGCCCGGGCAAGCAAAAAAATGAAACCCAAAACTCCCGGATATACCTTTGAGAGGGTTCTGCTTCATTCACTTTTCAGATGACAAAATAGGCACTGTAATGCCTTAAACTTATAACACATCCCATGTTTAAGTGAAGATGTACGTCTTGTATTGCGAATTGTAAGTGGATCTGTAAAACACTTAACCATGGATTTTATTAGGTGTTTTTTTTTCTTCCTGGAAAAACGTCTAGGAAGTTTTGTAAGTTCAATTATTCAAATACATTTATATGTCTGTGAACAGACGTTGTAAATAAAAGTTGTGCCGTAATTTCCACAAATGTACCATGAAACTTCTGAAGGCATGCGTTTAGTATGTACGCTTTATGACGAGCGTATCTTTTAAGGGTGACATACCATAAATATTTTCCGTTCAAACACCTCTGGTTTGGTCTTTACATAGAGCTTCCAACCCATGTCATTTCTGATACAGCTATAACAGGATACCTATTATGTAGTGCCGGTGCTAATTTATTGTTTTCACAACTCTTTGGTTGCACCCGCAACACTATGATCATTTGGTCTTCTTCGTATCCCTCGTTGAACCTTCCAAAGTCCTCGTCTATGGTAGTTTGAGCCATTTAGATGGGTAACTGTTTGGCGCATCGATTTCCTTTCAGACATGAGCTTCATTATCTAATCATGTCCTATGTCGTTTTTGGACTCCTTAGATTTTTTTTGGACTATTTTTCCCTACTGCAGTCGCTTCCAACAATCGTGTAAAATATGGCTCAGCTTTTGTAGGTCCAGAAAAGGTGTTAGTTTCATTGATTGAAGGTATATATTTCCATCAATGAGGAATTCTCGTTGATGATCCTGTAGGAATGCTTTGTACATTTTCCCCTGCTAGAGTGTTGAAATAGGCACAACACCTTGTACCATTCGTTAGACTTCTGGTACAAATTTCCAGAATGTACAATAATGGCACGTGCAAAGTGGTTCCAATCTCTGATGGAGTTAGCAAATCTTGCCACATTGGATTGATCCTCTTGAGAGGCATAATACCTAAGGTCAATGACGTGAAAGCACTCACATGCGCTGCTGATCTTGCTCCACCAGTCTCCTATTGCCATTGGATTTCCTCTATATCAAAGCACCAACTCCATGCCCTGCCGTGTCAAAAGCAAGGTTGAAAAGTCAATTTTCGTCTTCTCATTGTCGACCCTAGCAGCAATGACGTATACTGACAACATTTTCAGTCACATCGGCACCATCCGTCCCTTTCTATTTGTGAAACTCAGGGATTCCTAGCCTGATTTGGGGTTCACACGAGCTTCGTGTTTCTCTTGTTCACCACTTATTTCTGCAGATAAATGTAATTTTATCTCCTTAATTTAGAGAGTGAGTTGTTGAAGCACATGGTTATTGAGGCACTTGAGTTTCATGGGTTTCTGGTTAAATTCATTATTAATGTGCGCCTCTCATCTAGTACCTCCTGCTGTTATGGCAGATCTTGAGCCGTTGAACATCGGCATGGCAAGGAATTGACCAAGCCCAATGGACTTGTTATCGAATTTGATGCTGGATTCAATGGTTCTGTGCCATGCCTGTAGAACATCACCACAGCTGCTTGGTCACCGGGAGAGAATCGTCAACCGCTTGCTAGCATCCCTCCGTTGCAGAATTCTTCATCTCAATACCACTTCTCGTCACCAGTTACTATCGCTCCTTTTACCAACATTTTCATGAGGTCTATAAATACCTGGAGGATGGAGATACGCAGAAGACTTGTGGAAGGTTGTCGCATATGAGTAAATCCATGGGGTGTACCTTTAGTAGAGATGTGCTGTGATACCAAGTATTACGTCAATTGGAATGTAGATGATGAAGATGTAGAAGTTATGGAGAAGAAGAATATTTAGGAATATGGGACAGTTGAGTAAGTTTACTTCGGTGAAAAGTGTCAAAACTGTTGATCGTATATATACAAGTACAAAAACAAGACTGAGGCGTACTTGGGATCTTGGAGGCCCGAGGTGACTGGTGTGTACAATGTCGCATCAGGAGTGGCTGCTTCAAGAAACTACGTTGAGAATTCAAGGGGCTTGGAGAATAGAGATGTGCGTCTATAGAAAACTCTAGCAGTGTGGAGAAGTCAAATGAACAGTTTTAAATGATAAATACCTTTTACAATACTTCTATTGACGTTTTTGGACAGTCATTGAACCTTGCATAATCTTCTAAAACGAAATACAAGAGAGTGGAGCAGCTCATCCATTGTCCCAAGGCCAATCGGCATAAACATTTGGAAGTCACATTGTGGTGGACCATGAATGCAGTGATAAAAATGTCCACCCGTGGAGTTCAAGAACTCATGTACATTGGAAAAGTAACAGTTTTCCTACAATTGTCTCCAAAATGTTAGGATAACATCTATCTTTCATCCCAAGTTCCATCCAAACCATTGCGATCCATGAAAAGGGATAGTGAAGACCTCCAGAAGGTCTACCTTTTGTACAATATTGATTACATAGAAAATGCCATTTTTCAAACATTGTAAGGCTTCGGCTTATTGAGGAGACTTCTTCAGTTCCCACATTGTCAACGTCTGAGGATGTCTTCAGTCATGTGCGTCATATACTTGTTCACTTGATTGGGAGGTAGCGGTGATTCCTCCCATCGCAGGGAGTGCTTGATGGGGTCTCGGTATAGTTAATGAGGAATGACCAGATGGATGATCATACTATGGGATAAGCAAGGTTTGGCAGTGACAGGTATCCTTATTTCTTTGATTGCAAGCACTTCCAACCATTTAGGATTTTTCTTGGCGTAGACCTGATGCACGCGCTACTAACCCGGGCGCAATCACTGCCTTGAGATTTGATGTCTGTCCGATGACTATGCACTCACTTTTTCACTGTTGCCTGAGTCTTTGAGAGATTCTGACATGTCTCATGCCAACCATTTAGGATGTCTCGTTGCTCAATATTCATGGCTATTTTGTCGATTTCAAAGAGTTGTGTGTGAATTTAGTGGCTTAATTGTCGAGTCAATGCCATGTCCTCCACAACATCAATAGAATCTGTTTGATAATATAATTGATTCACTTGCTTTGACTATGTGGTTGTAGATAGAAGGCCATCCAAAAACCATAGTGACTTATGAGTTATCATTATATTTGGCTCGTAAACCTCCCATCTCAGTCACTGGTAATGGCCTTCATGCTCGTTCGGGTTGAGAAAATACACTCGACCTGGAGTGTACATGGCGAGGTGGCCCGTTTGGAAATAACGCGTCGACTTCGCCCTCAAAGTCAGACCTCACGGACTTCGAGGGCGAAGTCGCTTGCTTCTGACATCGGCGTCGCCGATGTCTGAAGCGAAATGGACGACTACGCTTGATTGCCATCGTGATCGATGGCAGTAAAACCCGAAGCAAACCCCTTTATTAAATCAGGGGGTTTGGGTTATATGTCTTTACTTGTCCGGACACCTGCCGGGCCCCGTGGAAGGGGGGCCCGGCAGGTCCCCTTTCTTCTATCACCGCGTGCGCTGCATCTTGCACCCCCCCTCCCCCCCAATATCCGACAAATCCCCTAGTTACATTGGGGCATTTTGGGTTTTGTTTTTATACTTACTTGGGCACCTGCCGGGCCCCGCGGTAGTGGGGCCCGAAAGATCCCCTTTCTCCCATGACAGCATGTGCCGAATCCTGCAAACCTCCCCAAACCCTCAAAAAACCCCCTAGTTACAATGGGTGGTTTGCGTTATATTTTATTCCTTTCCCGGGCACCTGCCGAAACCTGCGGTAGCGAGGCCCAGCAGGTTCCCTTTCTCTTTTTCACAACAGGAACCTCTCGCCGGTCTTTGCGAGCTTGCAGGAAGGCTTCACCTGTTCCACCGGCGAAACCCCTCCTGTGAGCTCACGAAGTTCGACTTCGCCCTCGAAGCCGAACTTCGGCCCCCAAAAAACACTCATCCGTGAGTGTATTTTTGGAGGGTGATTAACCATACCTCTCAACCACCACAAGAATTGCATAAAACCCATCTAGTTTAATTGGAAAACCTGTTACAATATCCATGGATAGATTTGATGATGCGTGAATGGTATTGGTAGAGGTTGAAACAAATCAGGGGTTTTTGTTCATCTTTGTTAAAAAGTGCCCCCGCCATGGATGCCGTTTGCCGTTTTCCTGGTTCGACCACTGGAGAGTGGTTGGAAGTCTGATCTGAACGCAGATTTGGAATCCCTGGATTTTTCCATGCGGTTTCGAGCTTTCAGTTGCTCGATTTGGTTGAGAATTCAGAAAGTTAGCCCCATTCCACCCACCTACCACCCGAAGTTTGGGTGGTAGGTGGGTGGAATCTGGGACGGGATAATTCCACCACCAGTGGTCCGAGTTCGACTTCAATGAGCTCCAAAGGCAAGTGGGCCATAAAGGAAGGGACGTGGGAGGTCTCCTGGACCAGGGTGAGCATCCCCCCACGGTGGAGAGCCAGAAAGGGCGCTTCGACAGGCCACCGTCGAAGCGCCTCACGTCACTCCCGTTTGTGGACATGGTGGACGGCTCCACCATGGGTTACTCCAACGGCCGTAGCAGGGGATCTACTGCTCCGTTTTGGGCGTACTTGGCTGCGTTGGAAAGCTCAAATCACATGCTATAAACTCTGATGTAATCTCACCAAAATAACTAACCTATTAACAGTTCTCAGGCTTTCTCAGTTCCTGCAACCTGCATTCTGCCAGAATTCTGCTCCCTTGGTGTTGTGGCGACCCAAAGCACACACCTCCCCTGGAAGTCTCTTTGCATTCAGCAGCCGTGGAAACTTAGGTGGATCAGAGCACGCCAGGACAGATTCCTGACAAAGGGTTATGGGCCTACTGCCCTGATCTGCCTTCCAAGACGTTCACGGCTTTCGCAACGCACGGGTGTGTCGCTTCGGGCGACTTCGCCGTTGCAGTTTGAGACTGTCCATTGTAGGAGTTCAACATTGCGCAGAAGGCAAAGTCCTCGCCCATCCAAAAGTACATGGGTGGCTCTAGTTTTGGGCTGTGGCAGTGGCATTTTGAGATCTACCTCGCACACAAGGGACTGCTGGAGCTTATGAAGGGCACGAAGGTTCAAGATGTGAGCGCAACGGACGAGGAGAAGACGACCTTCACAAAGAAGAACACGGAGGTGCTGATGCTCCTGTTGTTGGAACTGCATGAATTTCAGTGGGGATCCATCCACGGCTGTGACCTAGCAGCTGACGCATGGAAGAAGCTCTGCTCCATTCACCAATCAACATCCCTAGCCAACAAGATCTTTTCAATGAAGCGACTCTTGACGGTGAGGATCGAGGAGGGTGAGGACGTCATTTCCGCTATGCAACAGATCGAGTCTCTTGCCTCACAATGCAATGATGTGGGGTGGAAGATTGACACAAAGATGTAGGCAATGGCGCTCCTCATGACTCTACCCGACAGTTGGAGCCATCTCATCCCCGTCCAGGCTGACATTTTTAGTGTGAGCCGCTTGACAGACAAGGGGTATGAAGTGCTCTTCCGCATTAAAGGTGCTGTCGTGCGGATGGACGGCGGCGGCAAGGGCGTGCTTGAGACGAAGCGCGAGAGAGGACTCTACATTGTTGACACAAAAGTCATCCCCTCGGCAGCAGACGCAGCGGACCCACCCTCCCTCCCTCCCTCTCTCTCCCTCTCCCCCTCTTTCTCCCCCTCCCTCTCTCTCCCTCTATCTCTCTCCCTCTCTATTTAATTTTTCTTTTTATCTCTCTCCCTCTCCCCCCCTCTCTCTTTCTCTCTCTCTCTCTCTCTCTCTCTCTCTCTCCCTCTCTCTCTCTCTCTCTCTCTCTCTCTCTCTCTCTCTCTCTCTCTCTCTCTCTCTCTCTCTCTCTCCCATTCTCCCTATCTCTCCTCTTTTCCTCTATCCCTCTCTCCCTTTCTCCCTTCCTCTCGCTCTCTCTCCTTTGCCTATCCCAATGGAATGAGGGCAAAGTCCTTCAATGGAGACCAGGGTTCAGGTCCAGCAGTGGACAGTTCGCTTTGGTTTGGGTCCAGATGTGGACAGTTTGCCAGGATTTGGATCCAAATGCGGGCAAGTCCGCCTTGTGCTAAAATTGTTCTAGGACATACATGCCCATGCTGGATGAGACATGAGCTCTGGTGGTGAGGGGAAGGATTGCAGCACCAAGATTTGGCTAAGTCTGGAAGGCATGAATTAAGAATCAAGGATAGTGTACAATGAGCCCTACTGAGAGCTTATGTATTGGGGACTGGCGGCTAGTCCACCAGGCCCCATCATCCTCGTCATGCAAAAAGACGCGAACGTTGAATACACAGAATGTGAAACCACACAAGTTCGTTGGCCACTCACAACTCTATGCCTTCTTGTCTCCCACACTCTGCACACACGTGTACAGATTAAGTGACAATGGCCCTACCTGAGGAAGCGTCAGGCGTGTCCGCTCTGGCTGGAGCCATTGACGCCCTAAAGCTGCTGCAGCTGCTGCTTGACCCTGGAGTGCCTTTTGGCACACACATGGCCGTTGCATGACTCTCTATGACTCTTTATGATTATGTGATGCGCTAGATGCTAGGGCTCGTACATTCTCACTGTCGTGCCCTACATCATGTTCACTTGCCTTGCATGTTCTGGGGGAACTGCATATTTCCCGGGTGCTGATCCTTAGGGGGCCACCGTGCCGGTCCTGGCCGTGCGCTGGTGAGCAGCCACCCACGGTTTATTCCGAGTGGTCGGGCTCGACCCCCGGGTGGCGGCACTCGCTCACCCGAGCTTGATTCTTGAGGTGGGTGCATGCTCACCGGTACTTACCTCACTCGCTCCCCTCACTCTTGTTCTTCTTGGTAGAGTACATCGTTCTAAGGCAAGTTACCGCATCCATGGCGTGTCTCACGCTCCGTTGCTCTCATCCGCCCCATCTCACATGGGTTAACCAAAAAACTTCCTAGTAACTTCTGGTATCAGAGTAGTGAGGATCCGATCCCACAGCTCGTCGATCCTGGCCCTTGTATCTCCCCGGCCCGCGACTCTCGTGGCCCATGCATCACCGCAGCAGTCTATCCACACCGTCGGCTGTCTCTTCGGCCCTGAGCAGCAGCACCTAGTGGTACTGCAGTCCCATTCTCCACCATCTTGTAGCAGCAGACTTACAACCGACGTCTCGACAGTTCTCCTCGGCTGCTCGTCTCGGGTGATCCCTTCCTGCTCTCAGGTACTCAGCGTCTCTCCACTGCTCTCAGCTGCTCTTAGGTACTCCCTGCCACCAGTTGCTCTCTCAACTGCTCTCAGCCGCTCTCGTTGCTCTCTCCGACAGCAACTCGACTGGACTAGGCTGCCCTCGGTTGTCCGTGGCTCTCGGGTGCCCTCTCACCCGCTCTCAGGTGCTCAGCAGCCCCCCGCTGCTCCCGGCTCTCTCCAGTGCTCCTTGCCCTCGGCCGCTCTCTCAGCTGCTCTCAGCCGCTCTCTTGTCTCTCCAAGGCTGTCCGAGCGTGCACTCGGCCGCTCTCGGCTGCCC